>JBBBDQ010001118.1:0-182500 GCA_037127315.1 Ascarosepion bandense | reverse complement strand
CGTTTGGGTTCAATCAGCCCTTCGGGTAAAAGCTCTGGAGACAAGTCATCTCCAAGGGGTGGCGTTTCCAATTGAGAATACCAGAGAACAATGATTACAATGATCAGGATGGGAAAAAGCCAACTACGCAATCGGACCCGGCATCGACGTCGAGAAAAACTTTTTAAATATTGCAGGAACATACTGGGCACATCTGTGAAGATAAGTGAAACATAAAATCATTAGAAATTCTTTATTATACTTTTTATTAATAAACAATTTTATTCTGCAATATTCATTTAAAAACAAAGTGAGCAAGAACATAGGAAAGTTCAGAAGATGTTTCTAATGAATAAAGAACATACCAATAGAGGCTTCCAAAAAAAAAAAAATATATATATATATATACACACACATAATAGCAAAAACAAACACTGGTTGGACAACATGCATGCAAACACACCATACAAAGTGCATACATATACTATATCAGTTGAGTGCCATATGTGATACACACTTGGGCGATCATGTCTCGAAAGAGACATAACTGACTGGGCAGAAGATTATCCCACAGTAGGTTGCCATTACTTTCTGCGGTAGAGTGGTTGCCAGCCAAGGCTATAGAACCCAATCTGTCCTAATATTTAACCCATAACTGGAGGGAAGAGATGGATTAATACCTTTCCCAAGGGTACTTGTGCGTAAGTGAATGCAAAGGTTTCCTTATAATATATATGACAAACAAATAACACATCACTCAAAAAAATCATGGGCCTGACATATAGATGGCACCACTAATAAAAAATCCATATGATTTTTATGAAGTACTAACCTTCAAATGGCATGTGACAAAATTTAGGCCCAATCGGAATATTGGTTTAAAAATTACAGTTATCTAAGTGAAGCTGCTGTTGCAATTTTCAAAGCAAAGGGAAAAATCTGAATTTCGTGTGTTGATAAAGCATTACTTTCTGATGGCGGAAAAAATACTGTTCAAGCTAAGCTATGGCGTGATTAGTATTATTTGCACTCTGCTCCATCAGTAACAATGGTTAGGGTGTGGTATGCTGACCTCAAAGTCATACAGACACAAATGATGCTGAAAGCTCGGATCGCCCAAAATTGGCAGTTGTCCTGGAAAACACCAAATACAAATCCACAAACTCGTTTTGGCCGATTGCAAACTGAACTTGAGTAAGATAGCAAAGGAGTTAACATATCAGAAGGAAGTGTATTTACCATTTTGCATGAACATTTGTTAAGGAGAAAGCTGTGAGTGCCGCGTTTGCTCACAGTCGATCAAAAACAATGCATTGACGATTCAGTATGTTGTTTGCAACTGTTTCAACACAGAAATGAGTTTTTGCATAAATATGTGACAATGAATGAATCTGCCACTTCACTCTGGAGTCAAATTGGCAGTCAGTTGAGTGGACAGCAGCAAGTGAAAGTCGTCCAAAGCAACCAAAGATACAAACATCAGCAGGCGAGGTTTTAGCCTCCATATTTGGGAATGCACAAGATATTTTGTTCATTGATTACCTTGAGAAAGGAAGAACCATCAATAGCAAATATTATATAGCATTAGGCTTGCGGCAGAGTGGTGAAGAAGTTTACTTTCTGACCATGAGACCCAAGTTTGAATTTTACTATGGTCATTATTTCTTGATGTTATCAGTCCAGGAGAGACAATCCCGGTGTGTGGCACCTTTGTAACGTGCCTGAACAACCATACCCTAGTTTGCCCCAAGCCTTGTGAGTGAAACTGGGTAAATATAACACTTGGGAGCTATTAATAATTGTACTAGCATCAAGTCGCCAGTCATTGTGACTGAGGTTTTGAGTGTGCTGGCTTTGTTTAGATTGATCTCCCAGAAAATGCAACTAAGGTCTGCTCAGCATAGTTGGAGTATAAACCACAGGTGGGCCTTTGTGGGGAGGGGGTGTGAACATAAATATGCCTGAGCAGGCGTCTGCAACTGGGATTAGCTAGCCACTGGTAGACAGGCATACTTGGATATGAATAGCTGTACCATTTAGATATACACATACACACAGAATTAGCCACTCTTTCCTTGGTTTTTCAATAGAATTACATTAGTTTGCCATTCTTTATATGAATTTAAAAAGAAACTGACAATGTTCATTTAGTTCAGGAATTTCGATTCAATCAGAATTGTTAGATTCAAGAAATTCAGTTATATTTTACAATTTTTTAAAAATTTCCAAAACAAAGAATAAAAATGCGAAAATAATTTAAATAGAAATGAAGATACAGGCAGACGTAAAAATGGTAGCTTTAAATTACACGCTACAATAAAATGCAGTCTCAAATATTTCCCATTTAGAAATATGATTCAATAACTATCTTCTATTCAGAATTCCTGAGTATATATGTAAATACATTTTTATCATTCTTACCCAGGATAATTGCAGACCTGAATAGCACCACAAATCAACTTTAACATTTGTATCTTATGTATTTTTTATTAAAAAAAAAAAAAATTAAAAAAAAAAGTAAATTTAAATAATCTGAATTGTAAATAATTTAGTTTAATAGACTAATTGAAAATTTGGTAAAATTTATAAAAGTTTACAAGCATATTCGCCTGCAGAATTAAATTCATAAAGTTTATCTCATGAGAAAAGGATTTACTTCGATGCCAAAGATCAGCTTTTGTGATGTGAAACTTGGATCTACAGCTTAAAACACGCATTCACTTTTCCATATATGAGGGGGGGGGCAGGTACTGAAAAGTTCTTAGTCCCACCAAAAAGGATTTTTTTAAAAATATTCAATGTTTGCTCAAGTTTTGTGAAGTGAGTCAAGGAAAGAACTATTTGGCATCCCTGTGATCATGTGTATTTGTATGAGAGTCATTCAATAAATAAGGTGAATTTTTCGGTATAAGGACTTCTAATACAGACAGAAGCTTACTTTTTTTTTTTTCAACGTAGTCTCCCAGCAGTGTCATACACTTTTCCCCATCTGTGCACGAGCTTCTGTATACCCTCAGCTTAAAAAGCTTTGGACTGATGTCCCAGCCAATCACTCACAACACTTGACTTCATCACTTTCAAAGGACCAAACAGGTGAAAGTCTGGGCTGTAAGGGGGATGAGGAGCTCGTTGATGGTTTGCACTGTTTGGGCTGCTATGTGTGCTGACCTTTGAGTAGGCAAGGTCATCAGGGACAGTTTTGTGTGCTGTCCCAACAGATGGGCTCAAAGTCCTTGCAATGTCATCCACTGTCACCCTTCTGTCAGACTGAATGAGGTCAGTGACTGATTTGATCACCTCAGGAGACCTCACTTCTGTAGGCCTCCCAGGCCTGTCTTCATCCTCAACACTCCTCCATCCTTCTTTAAACAATTTAGCCCACTTGTAGACATTTTTTGACTGAAACATGTGGCACCATATACAGTTGACATTCTATGAATTTCAACTGGTTTGCACCCTTCAGCAACCAAAAGCTTGATAACTGACCTCTATTCAATCCTGGAGCATGCTTCTTGGTCAGCCATCTTTGTTATTCTACAAAACTATCAAAGTTTTTTTTGAATCCCTTTGAAAAAATAAAGGAAACAAATAAAAACAAAGCAAGCTTCTATCTGTATTAGAAGTCCTTATCCTGAAAGATTCACCTTATTTATTGAATGACCCTTGTATGTATAATTCACAGATTCTATTTATTTTATTCATATTTTTTAATATCTAACATAAGAATCCATATTTATTCCAAATTCAATAGTATAATTCCAATTTCTATAATTTACTTTTGTATATAAATTTAATCAAATAAATGTATATTTGTGACATGTATTGTGATTTAGTGTAAAATCAATAGGACAGTGGAAATTGTCAAATTATAAATAGTTGTCTTAATTTATATGTTATTGTGTTAGAAATAGTCATACAAGATTAACAGCCATTATATATACACGTGTGTGTATATTTACATGACAAACTTTCTCCATGATTGAAGATGACAGCCCTATTTTTGGCCATTAACAATATCAGGGAGAAACTGTGATGTTATTTAATTTTCAGTTTTTGAACTGAGAAATTACATTTGACCATTATTATTGAAACCGAATATATAGGAGATAAGTAGCAAACAGATTATAATATATCTTGTAACTATGTTGAAATAATTGGTTTTATAATATGACTAGCAGTTTAGCCCAGTTTAAGGAATAAGAATTAAAAACATATGATGATCTTACATAGCAAATACACAACGTCCACCCTTGTCACTTTTATACATAGATAACAATGTAAAATGTCTATTGGATTAGAGTGAGAGGGTCAACATATATAGAATCTTATAAAATGGGGTGATCGATTCTATATTATAATCAATACCTAAACTGATCCCTGATTTTGTGGGGTGATAATATATTTTTCTACCCCTAATTTTGGCTTTCTGAAAAATTTCAAGGTGTTGTAAGCGTTCAAAAAATATTTAACTATATCTGAGTGCAACTTCTACAAATACTTTCACGGCTTCTGCTCCGATGAACTTAGCTCAATGGTGCCCCCTATATATGAATTTACTCGAGCCACAAGATTAGCAACTGGGTCCCACCCTTTTTACTGTGAAACCAATAAATTGTAAATGCAAATTCTACTCCAGCAGTTTCTTTTCTGGCACTTCCCGCCTGTGGAATTCCCTTCCATTTACTTGCTTTCCCAACAGCTACAATCTCCAAGAATTTAAATGTAACGTCAATAGTCATCTCCTATCTCACTAACCTGCATCCTCTCTCTCATGCTCCTTTCTTTGTCCACTCCACTCCCATCAGTATTCGCATCCTTCTCTTACCCACTTACTGACACCCCCTATAACCTGTCACTCTTTCTCATAACTTTCCTCCTATGTAACCCCCTGCAAAACAGTGGCAGTAAAATGCCTTGGTTGGGGTGATATGATTATAAAAAAAAAATCTTGTTGAGCTAGATTGCAAAATGCAGATGCTAAGTCAAATCTATCAAACAAATACTTACACAACATCTACTCTTGTCACTTTATAAATATGGATAATATCACAGGTATTAGGGTCCCAGCGATGGGCAAATAGTTAACCCTTAAACTGGGGTCAAAACACTATGAAAGTATAAAAATACACTTTTATAGAAATATATGTGTAAAAACTAGAAGACATTTTCAGTTTTCTAAAATGAAAAAGAATAAAAACAAAAAAATTTTAATTAAATCTGACTAAATCAACTTTTTCAGTATAACCGAACATTAAAAAAGAATACCTGAAAACCCCACCTTTTTGGTATTAAATAACCCACAAAGGTGTTGATATGCCGTTAAACAAAACTCAAAGTTGATTTTTTGATTATTTTTATTTAATTATATTTTTTTTATTCATATTTCTTTTTAATTTTGGAAAGTAACATTTTGAAAAATTTGTTTAAGTGTCTGCATTTTGAGAAGTTCTGATTATTTACAGGATGTGCATTGTGGTGCAGTGGATATTGACTCGGAACCACAAATCTGAGAATCGAGTTCGAATTCCACTTAAATTTGTTGCATTTTCTCATTCACAAATACCCTTGGGAAAGGTATTAATCCATCTCTTCTCCTTCCAGCTATGGGTTAAATAGCAGGAGAGATTTGGATCCTATAGCCTTGGTTGGCAACTGATCTACTGCAGAATAATATGGCAACCTACTAGGGGGAAAATCTTTTGCCTAGTCAGTCTTGGATCGAAAGAGACATGATCGCTCAAGCGTATGGCACTTAGCTGATTGATATAGAGACAAGGAGGAAACAGTAACATGAAAACCTTGCCTTATAACGGCTTTGGAAGGCCAGGTGGTTGATGCAGTGTCCATGAAAGATAAGTTATGAGTTCATGCCTCAGGTAAAGTTTGATTCATTTCAAAACTCTTGCAGTTAATTCTTACACCCAAATAAATCTAAAATATGATAAAAAGCAAAAAAGAAAAAACTATTTTCTAAACTATTTTTAAAGGGAAAAGAAAAGGTTGTCTAATATTCTAGCAAATAAGTAAATACTTCTGTCATGGTTGTTGATATTGTTGTATAATGCCAGTTAAAATGATAGAATTTTGCCAAGAAATGTATTTTGCACTGGATGACACAGGTGTCTGGAAGATTTCGTTTGGTGAGTGAAGGTAAGCACCTTGGATATTACAGAGTTTAGTGAAAATACCAGGTGTCAATGAATTATGTAAGTGACATCAGCTGACACAGAGGCAGTTTAGAGGCAGTTTTTAGCAGTTTGAGTAAGACTGAGTTGAGAACAGAAAGACCAGCCTTCTAGCTGGTCCACGTCTTACGTGTATGTTGTGGAGTACTTTTTCGCACTGAATGTTATAATCGTGCTATGTCGGTCGCTAATTGACTTAACACAGCCTAAATGTTAGGAACTTGGTAAGTAGGTATAATTGTAGTTCTTAGTCTCAGCCATGATACCATTTACTCAGAGGACTTATTTAGCCTTCAAAATTTAATTTACGACAAAAAAAAAGACTTATTTGATATCGATACCAGGATATCATAATTTCATTTACATCCATTCATTTTTCTTTCAGCTACGGTTTCGCTTTAACTGGAAACAACTATTTTAGTCTTTCATGCCAACGTCCAAAGAGTCTGATCTCCAGGACCACAGATTAGTTTTTAAGCTTTCATTATACCCGAGCAACACCAGGCTATACTGCTAGGATATATATAAATATTAGGTGCGATTTGTAAATTGTCGCAATTATTTTATTATTTCAAATATTCTTTAGGCTGAGTCTGAGATCCAGGACCATGGTTTAGTTTTAAAGCTTTCATTACACCCAAGCAATGCCGGGCTATACTGCTAGTATAACAATATATGGTAAAGATCATCCTGAATAAGAGACATTAAGTTACTCGAGTTGTTTGATTTTCCTTCATTCTTTTGACCATCCAATCGGTTGTTTTTTTACATGTAATCAGATGAAAATGGTAAAATGTCCCTTTTCTTTAAAAACAAAAAAGAAACAAAAAACCTCATTCACTCTGTACAAGACTTATTGTAATTTAGCCATGCACACATGAACTCTTTTAACTGTAAATAAACAGCAGTTTCTGCTTTGTGCGGAAGCCTATTCCAGCAGATAGCTCTGACAGCCGGACCAAAATAGTCACACTTGTGACCTTCTCATTTTGTGTATGTTTCGTACGACTATTCTTTGTTAATGTATTTGTTTAACTATTCCGTCTATGTCTTTATTTCTGGCCCCCACCAAGGCCACAACAAAGACCTAAGAGCCACTCAAGGTAGGGGTTACAAAGAAGTACAGCTTATTGGGATATGTGGAGAAGATAACAGTTAACAGACAACAGGTTAAGATTGTAATGATCATAGAATTTGAGTTTTCTTTAACGGCATATCAACACCTCTGTGGGTTATTTAATGCCAAAAAGATGGGGTTTTAAGATATTTTTTAATGTTCAGTTATAGTGAGAAGGCTGATTTAGTCAGATTTTGATGAAAAATTTATTTTTTATTTTAGAAAACTGAAGATGTCTTCTAGTTTTGTATTCAAAAAGTATTGCTGGTAAATTTTTTTTCCATCAAAAATGTATTATGGCAATATTTTTTTTCTTCAAAAATGTATTGTTGGTAATATTTTTCTTTCAAGAAAGTAAATTTTTTTTATAAAAGTCTATTTTTATGTATATATTTCTATAAAAGTGTATTTTTATACTTTCATAGTGTTTTGACCCCAGTTTGGGGGGGTTAACTATTTGCCCATAGCTGGGACCTTAACAGGTGCTACCACCCCGGGTCAGGGTGAACCTGGGAACAGCAACAATTAAGAGGTGGTTCCATGCTCCTCACAACTTTCCAATCAGAAGCCTTGCTGCTGGACCGTCATACCCAGGACCAGTAATGATCATAGAAATTTGGTTCCACTAAGCTGCAGTTTGTGAAAAGGTACCAATATGACTAAAATCTTCATCTAATAACTGTCTCACCTCAGATCATGCAGAATAGACTTTACACTTAGAGTAGCCAGTTGTACGTTTGACCTGAGAGATGACTGCTTAGGTGCTGAATATAGACACTTCTTCAGCCCAGCTGCACTCGAGTTGCAAATGTGAGAAAGCACTGTATTACAAGCAGACATATAAACACCCACCCCAGAGAGGAGATAGGCAGTCTCATTGTATACATAAGGTCTGCTACTGAAGAGCCAAGAACTGCATACACACACAGGTTGACAGTAGTTTAAAAAGTTCAGAATTAAATAAACTGAAACATTATTAAAGATTATATCCCATATTTTCCCTTGATAGTCCATTGCATATAGACAAGGAAATTTTTAATTACCTCAGGAAGCTGGCCCAAAAAATAAGACATTTAATGATAATGGTAATATTCTTCTATGTGGCCTATACTTTCAGGACATCAGGCGATCATGGCTTTCCACATTTCCCTATCCCTGGTGGCTTTTAATGTTTTCTCCTGTTACTCCACGCAACCCCTGTTCCGTCATCCACCTGATCAGGCCCTTTAAATATGTTATCCACTGGCTCCCTGTCTCTTTTTCCTTCTCTCTGGCCTGTCAGTATCAGGTTCTCCGAGCCCTCTTTCCTCATTGCATGTCCCAGGAATTTTGTTGTCTTTTTCTGATGCTCAGTATTAAAGGGAAAGCAACAGATAACATATTTGAAGGACCTAATCACGTGGATGACGGAACGAGGATTGCATGGTGTAACAGGAGAAGGCGTGCTAAGATCCAACAGGGATAGGGAGATGCAGAAAGCCATGATTGCCTACGTCCTGAAGGGACAGGGCACATAGAAGGAGGAGGTGTTGGGTGAAAATGTCTCTTGTGTAGCCAAGCATTTTCTTATCTCGTCTACTAAATGTTTTTACAACTGATCCACACAGATATTTTGAAAAAAAAAAAAAAAAAAAAAAAAAAAAGCAAAGACATCAAGAGATGATCAATTAATAAGAATTCAAGATGTCCTGCCTTTGTCATAACTTCAGATTCCATAAAAATAAACAAGATTTTATTATCAGACTTGATTGCAACACTGCAATAAGGATGACATGAATTGGTTTAACGGTTGCTTTGTTTCCTTTTTGTATTCAATATCAGAGTCAATCAACATTCATTGAGAAATAAAGAGACTTATGATTTTAGCATTTATTTCTTCTACTCCATCATAAAATGCAGATGATGAAAGAGAAACTGATCCACAGGCAAATTAATGACTGCATTAAAACAACATTAATTAAGAGCAATCATTAACGTTCCAAATAATGTTTTTCTGGATTTCCCTAATTTATTGAGGTCAGTAATCTTTTCTTCCCAATTCACAGAAATAGTTTTCCAAATCATTAATAATCAATTTGAGTTCACAAAAAAGCAAAAATTTTTTTTTTTTTTACATCATTTATCTTTCTGTCTTTTAATAAATAATAAAAATTGATAGAAGAGAAACGACCTCCACTGACAGGATTTCTTGAAATTACAGTTATTTGATGCCTTACTACTATTTTTATGAATACACACATTGGAGTATGATCTCAGTTTTCTTTTGAGTTTAACTGACGCAATTAATATCTATCAGCCGAGAAATCAAATATTTTACAAAAGAAAGTGTACCTCAGTCAGTTAAGTACCATACGTGATACACGCTTGGGCGATCATGTCTCGAAAGAGACATGACTGACTGGGCAGAAGATTATCCCGCAGTAGGTTGCTATTGCTTTCTGCGGTAGACTGGTTGCCGACCAAGGCTATAGAACCCAATCTGTCCTGCTATTTGACCCATAACTGGAGGGAAGAGACAGATTAATACCTTTCCCAAGGGTATTTGAGCGTAAGTGAATGCAATGGATTACAACTGGAATTTGAACTCGGCTCCCCGGCTTCTCGTTCCGAGCCGATATCCACTGTACCACAACGCACATGTACCTCACTTGAACTAAAAACCTGTATTCCATTATTTAACCTTGGAAACAACTTTCAAGTCAAGCATGCTTTACCATCAAGCCATCGGAAGCTGTTAAAGCAAAGCAAAACTAAATTACATCAAATAAGAAAGGTAAACCTCTTGAAACCTATCAAATTTCATATCTTACTTTAGACTTTTGAAAGATCCCATGAAATATGTGCAGTTCTTAAATAGGGTAATTGAGCCTGTCTAAACTTTTACTCTTATGTAGCCCCCTGTGCATCAGTGGCAGTACCGCCTTGCTTGGGGTGAAACAATTAAAAAATAATTACTGAGCAGGAAAGGACCATTTCTAAGGTAATTTTTTGTATAGATTATGAAAAAAAAGAATATGCATTTTTGCCTCTCAAGTCTCATTTTTTCGTAAATTGTAATTGAAATTTTTACATTATGGAAATTTTACACTTAAGTTTCAAAATTACTTAATATATTTTAATATACAGATATTTTCTTTATTTTCAGGTAGATATAATACTTAAATAAATTTAAATACTTAGAGGAATCTGTAATAACAATCCAGATAATTTTTGTTATATTTGTCGATGTGTAACAACAAAAGCCTACAAGCGAAAAATATCAAATTACGCCAAAAAAAGTTTTATATACTATATTTCAAAATTGAAGTGGTGATCAAGAGAAGAAATGGGCACCACATATGCCGTTTGTTTTGTTTCCTTGTTCTATCAAAAAGGAGAAATAGTTCTGAAATAGTTCTGGAAAAAAAATCTCAAATTCAGTGTGCTAATGGTCTGGAGAGAGTCGCAAAATCTCACTGAAAATTGCTATTTCTGTCTTACTAAAGCACAAGGTAAATATAAATTAAATTCATATTTTTATTTAAATTCAAGTTTTACCCTTAGTCTAAGTGCTCATTCAGTCAGTTAAGTGTCATACGCGATACACGCTTGGGCGATCATGTCTCGAAAGAAACATTACTGACTGGGCAGAAGATTATCCCGCAGTAGGTTGCCATTGCTTTCTGCGGTAGACTGGTTACCAACCAAGGCTATAGAACCCAATCTGTCCTGTTATTTAACTCATAACTGGAGGGAAGAGACAGATTAATACCTTTCCCAAGGGTATTTGTGCGTAAGTGAATGCAATGAATTCAACTGGTATTTGAACTCAGCTCCCATTAGCCTTCTAAATAAAGTAAAATGGTATTCATGCGTTATTTTTATAATTATTTAACCTGGAAAACAACTTTCAAGCCAAGCATGCTTTACCATCAAGCCATCGGAAGCTGTTACAGCAAAGCGAAACTAAATTACATTAAATAAGAAAGGTAAACCCCTTGTTAAAACCTATCAAAATTTATATATTACTTTAGACTTTTAAAAGAACCCATGAAATGTGTGCAGTTCTAAAATAGGGTAACTGAGCCTGGCTTCAGATTAAAAAAGTGAATACAAGTTCAATTCTTGTTCAGTGATAAATTTTTTTTTTTTTTTTTTAATCATTTCACCCCAAGCAAGGTGGTACTGCCACTGATGCGCAGGGGGCTACATAAGAGAGTTAAAGTTTTAGGCAGGTAGAGAATGAAGACAAAGACAAACCAGTTACAGTGAGTGTCAGAGAAAGGGCAATAGAAGGATGGGAATACAGGTGTGATGACAGTTGCAAAGGTAGAGAGAAAGGAACAAATATACAGGGTGATGTAGAAAGAACTGCAGTCAAGTGGATAAGAGATGGGTATTGATACTGCATTTAAAATCCTGGAGGTTGTAGCCATCAGGAAAGCAAGAATATGGAAGGGAGTTCCACAGGCAGAAAGTGCAAGAAAAGAAGCTGCTGGAGTAGAATTGTTGGCTGTATTTGGTTGATCTAAATGTAAATGGGTGGGACCTTGTTGCTGGTCTGGTTGCACAAGTAAATTCTTGTGGTGAAGGCACCAGTGACTTAAGTTCGTCGGAGCAGAAGTCATGAAAATATTTGTAGAATAGACAGAGGGAAGCTACATTCTGCCGGTGAGAAAGTGGCTGGAGTCGAGCTACCAAGTCAAGACCTATCACATTACAGATTCTCCTTCGGAGCCTGTCAAGAACACTGAGGTGAACAGCAGAGTTGCCTGACCAGATATGAAGGAGGTTGGTGCTTTCTCTATGGTAAGACTCAATCTTTAAGAGTGTAAACATTGACTTCACTATTTAAAAAGAAAACAGACAGTAAACAAATCTATTTACACTAACATGCGTACTCCTTAAATAACACTTTTAGTAATAAAAAATTTTGTTGGATTTTAAAAATTCCATTTATTGCTTAAAATAGTATTTTATGTCTATCAAGAATGTCTGAAGACCTTTATTTTCTTTTAACAACACATGTTACATATTATGAAAAAAATTTAGCATCAGAACAATAAACAAAGCTGCTATTTCCTGCCATAATTTACATTGCTACTGTCCTCATTTTTGTTATCATATTCACAACATTTCAGCCATTTTAAGCACCAACCTTCCTCAGGTGATTGGAATTTTGAACTGAACCTCTGAACCCTTTATTTCAATCACTGGGTAGATTGTTCTCATTTCATAAGTCATGTCACTTCCGGATATTACTAAAGTAAATAAAAAACTTTAAAGGGAGATAACTATCTCCCTTTAAAGTTTTTTTTATTCACTGCTGTAGCCAGGCATTGAACTCACAACTCTTTGGGTCAAGCAACTAGATCTAACCAACACATTTATCCAATGGGACATGTGTCCTTGGAGAGTTCAGTTAAAGGGAGATAACGAAGACTTTTGGAAGTAGCATGACTCATAAAATGAGAACAATCTACCCTAGTGATTGAAATTAAGAGTTCAGTTCAAAATTCCAGTCACCTGAAGAAAGTCGGAGCATACAATGGCCGAAAAGTCTTGAATATGGCAATAAATGTGAGGACAACAGATGAACAATGTCAATAATTACAATATCTCTTCTCAGAAATATAAAGCTGCTTTTTATTCAGAAATATTGGAGACACTGTATTTGAGTTTTATTCCTTCTCTTATCTCTTCAAAATAATTAACTTCCTTTTTCTTTTTCCTCCATCATCCAATTCTTAAAGTGTTATTGTCACGGGAAATGTTTGCCTAATCCTCAAGTCTGTTTGACAAGCTCCATTCTTACAACCGTTTCCTTCAATACACTTTCAACCTTTTCAGAAGAAAATGATGGCCAGTGATTAAAATAATAGAAAAGGGGAAAACTACTTTAATACGAACTAATTAGAAATCACACAAAAACACATTTTCATAGCAGACAGAGACAGATCTCAAATACTGATAGATTTCACATTCTCAGACATCAGAAGTGTCACATGAAAAATGGATTTCTCCAAATTCATTTCTAGAATTGGGGAATGTTTTTTAGCTTCTAAATGCTAAATAACTCTTGCCTTAAAAAAACAGACATACAAAACCTGTATTTTCTTACTAATGAATACATTAATTCCTTTCATTGTGATTTTCATTGCATTTCTTTCAAGAAACTCAAAGATCAGCTATCTTATCTAATCAAAGTAAGATCAGCAAAATTTTATGGGAGTTTCTTTCTGGAGGAGGGGGCAAATTTGATGAAAAATTTTAGCAAATAATGTATTTTTAAGTGAATTTCAAACAATATTTAGATATTTGTCAACCACATCTCTGTCACTTTGTTTCACTACCATTTGCCATCAGTGAAGCATCTTTATGATTCCATTCTACCAGAACTTGGCATCTTTCTGGGTGATGAAATCGTCTAAGTACTTTTTAAAGTCATCCATGTGCATTGTGGTGCAGTGGATATCAACTCAGAACGAAAAATCAGGGAACCAAGTTCGCATTCCAGTTGAATTCCTTGCATTCACTTACACGCAAATACTCCTAAGAAAGATATTAATCCATCTCTTCCCTCCAGTTATGGGTTAAATAACAGGACAGATTGGGTTCTATAACCTTACCTGGAAACCAATCTACTGCAGAAAGCAATGGCAACCTACTGCGGGATAATCAATTGCCCAGTCAGTCATGTCTCGAAAAAGACATTATCACCCAAGTGTGTATCACGTATGGCACTTAACTGACTGACAGAATTTAGCAGGGCACCTCAAGCTGGTGTAATGGTTAGCAAGCTTGTCTGGCTAGAATCATTACAACTGAGTAGTGAGTTCAATCCTCACTGGGTACCCCATAAAACACCTTCCTCTAGGTTTGGGGTTAACAACCAGTTTGTTACGGAAACAGCAAAATGCTACCCTAAAACACCATCGGGTGTAACGAGTGACGAGACAGAATTTAGCAAGGACAGAAATAAGTGGTAATCAAAAGGTGTAAGGTCAAGTGAGTATAATGGCAAAGTTATGAACTTCCAGACTATTCTGCCAGGTCTGCAAAGAGATGTGAGTTCCTGTTCAAAGATGACAATCTTTTGATTGGTCAATTCTGTGTGCTTTTCAGTGAATTAATTAAATGCTTCAATCAATCAGCAATTTTTTTTTTCAAGAGATGGATTCATACCTTTCCCAAGGGTATCTGTGGATGAGTGAACGTAATCAACATGATTGAAAGTGCCATGGCTTTCCTCTTTCTTTTCTACAAATATTTTCATGGCAACAGCTCTGACAAGCTTTCATCTCTTATACCCTGACCACATGAATTTAAGTCTTCTACTAGATTGGCATTTAGGTCCCGCACTTTTGCCATTAAAATAGTTAACAGTAACTGTCACTTCTACTCCAACAGTTTCTTTTCTCACACTTTTTGCCTTTGGAACTCCCTTCTATTTACTTGCTTGACCTGATAGCTGCAATTTCCAAAACTTTAAATGCAACATCAATTGTCATCTATATTCGTGAATCCTGTTCATCTTTTACCCTTTCCTCAATAACCCCCCCCCCCTGTAACTAGCCTTTTCTCTCACTGTAATCTTCTGTACACTAGTGGTGTCTCCACCTTGCTTGGGGTGAAATGATTAAGAAAGAAACTTATGATACACAATGCCCTTCCAATCTGACCAGATACGCAGCCTCGGCTTCTTCAGATGCAGACCGGCTTTTGGGGTGGTTAACTTGGGTTCTTTTTGTTTGCCCAGGACCTTTTATACTTTGCACTGTTGTAAAGAATCAATTTTCTATTAACTTTAATAAAGAAAAATGGTTCATTTTTTGGTCATTGGTAGGGGAGTAAAAAAATCACAGATGAAAATGCAGCCCTTTAAATCATGAGGTGCTCAAACATAATTGCCAAATGTTTTCAAATGCCTTACAATGCACACATGAGACGTGGGGATCTCAGTGATATCTCGTGTCATGTGACTTTTTATTCATTTATTTAAATTATGTTTAACATTTTTGATTAGTTCAACAACTGCCACAATGTTCTCAGTCTATTAGATCAAAATTTCCACCTACAAACCAAGTAACCATTATTTTCAACTACAGCACCACCTCAGAATGTTACATATCGATTTTACTCTTTCTGTAATCCCCACTTTCAAGAAATAAAAGTGCATTTCAATCCCTTACCTGTTCACTTTGAAAATAAAAACAGTTAAATTCACACAAAACTACATTGTCATATTTTGAAGACCCTAGATGTTATGCCGGGATTTGTCATTCGAGGCCACAATTTGAACAACATAAGGTACGCAGGTGATACAGATAGGAAACAAGACCCCCTACAGAAGGTAGCTGAAGAGAGTGACAAAAAAAGGACGACAAATAAACTGCAAGAAAACTGAATGTATGATCATCAGGAAAAAGAGCAGCCCAAAATGCCAAATACAGGTGAGGGACACTAAAATCAAACAGGGACAAAAATTTAAATACCTAGGAAGTGTTCTAACAGAAGACAGAAAGTGTGACAGAGATCCAAAAGTGAATTGGCATGGCGAAGGAAGCATTCCTGAAGCTGAGTAAAGTATTAAAAACAGAAAACTTTCACTAGAAACAAAAGAAAAGCGTACTGGATTGCTATATGATGTCAGTTCCTTAATATGGCAATGAATGCTGGATAATATCATCGAAGATCACGGAAAAACTTGAAGCAACTGAAATGTGGTTCTACAGAAGGATGCTGTGGATATCATGGATCAAGCATGTGAGCAATGATGAGGTTTTGGAAAGGATGGAAACAAAAAGGAGATTAATATTGAGCATCAGGAAGAGACAGCTGAAGTTCCTGGAACATGCAATGAGGAAGGAGGGCTTGGAAAACCTGATACTGACAGGCTAGATTGAGGGGGGGGAAGAGACAGAAGAAAGCAGCAGATAACATATTTGAAGGGCCTGAGCAGGTGGATGACAGAAGAGTTGCATAGTGTAAGAGGAGAAAGCGTGCTAAAGAGCCACCAGGGATAGGGAGACGTGGAAAGCCACGATCGCCTATGTCCTGAAAGGCAAAAAAACTAAAGGCAAAATCAGGAATCATAAAAAAAACACTATGGACGTTTGTTCCAACCCATATTCTCAATTTTTCACCGGTAAACTTTCGTTTTACGTCCCGAAGGCTTTTCCCCTTCAAATTTTTATCCAAAATAGAATTATTTCTGTGCAAATGTATATGCTGAACTCAAATTAATTAGTTATTGAAGAAACCTACCTTTATTGATCTGAATGTCCAGAAAAAAAAAAAAAAATTGAACTACATTTTGTCTCCCGTAACTCTAACGCAGTCATGTAATTAACTACTGAATGACTTTCGGCGTAGGACAATAAATTTCGGTCTATTTACTTCCTTCAATGAAAGTAATACGCGATTTTTTCTACGCGTATTACTTTCATTACAGTAAGTAAATAGGCGGAAATTTGTGCCTACGCCGAAAGTCATTCTGCAGTTAATTACATGACTTCGTGAGAGTTACAGGAGACAAAAGTGCGAGATGAAGTTCGATTTTTTTTTTTCTGGTCGTTAAGAAGATCAATAAAGGTAAATTTCTTCAATAACTAATTGTTGATTCGAGTTCAGCAAATACATTTGCACAGAAATAATGCTATTTTGGATACATTTGAAGGGGGGGGGGGAGCCTTCGGGACCTAAAACGAAAATTTACGTTTTCACCTCCATAATATGCGGATATTTATTTACCTTTTAAGCGTTTTATTTCTTGTCATTCATTTTTAGAACGAATAATAATGTTTATTGTCGCCAGTAAAAATCCTACCCACGATAGCAAAGGTTAAACAAAAAAGGCAAGGAAGGACATGTTCAACAAAAATGGGCAGTAAAAAAAGAAAAACCTTTTTTTTCTTCCACCAAATCAGTAATTTTTTGACACTACAGGGAATAAGTAGACTGGAAAACTGGGTGAAATGGTATAATATTCAGTATGTAGTTTACATTGAAATGAATAAGTGGCATTTATATTCAGAGCGTATCATCATTATCTGAACAACAAACTGAATTTGAATTATTTTTTAATATTTATCCAATTATTGATTCTCGAAATATACCTTAAAAATTGCGTACAAACACACAAAACAGTTTGTTAAAAATAAATACACTTTCATAGAGAATGATTTCATATTTAGGAAGTAGAAATTCCGTTCATTTTTTTTTTCAGTATGTTTTTCTTTAATTTTAAAAAGTTTTAATTCGCCCTTCCAATCCATTAATGAGTTTTTTTTTTGTTTTGGGGGCGGGGGTTACACTATGAAAAAAGAAGAAAAAAAAACAGGGTCAACATATCATCCTGACCAACACTTATGAAATCATGTAAAATTTAAATTAAACAGATCGATTCTTCAAATTATTTACATTGTAAATAATTTGAAGAATCGATCTGTTTTAAAAATAATCAACTAAATAGTCGTCATAGTGGATAATCAGTTTTATTGAGATAAACTTTTTTTTGGGGGGGGGGGTCAATTTGGTCCCATCAATGGAAAAAAAAATCTTTTCTTTTCGTTGATGAAATTTAAATTTCTTTCGCCTATTTTATAAAAATAATTACAAAGAGAAAAAAAATAAAAAAATAAGGTTGACTCGTATTTATACACTTTTCAAAGGTTGGTTATATAATATTGCACTTTTTTTTACTGGTTTTAGGGGAACACACCCTGAGGAAACAAGTTTAGCTTGAAAATGAATAAAACACACTTAAAAATATGCCGAGGACAGTTTGATAAATTCAGAGATTCTTATTAAAATGTTGTTAAGAGTTTCTTAATTTATTAACTAATTGATTAAATAATCTTTCGACAATGTTTCATAATCAAAAGAGAATTTCTCTTAGTTTTCATACAAAGTAAAGAAAGACTAAAGAGCATTTAGTTACTTAGACTGGCACAAGACCACAAGTATTTGGGTGTAAAATATATAAACAATAAACACATTTGATAAGTCGATTTTCACAAGCACAAGAAGAGGCTCCATAATAAATAAAAAATGTTGCTTTGTACTTGGAAAGAAAGTATTTTTTTGTGAAAAAAAAAAATGTCACGTTTCTTCAACAACCTCAAACTGCTAATCCACTCTAGACAATTTCTGGTATGAAAATAAATTTCTAATTCTTTTCCCATGAGAGAGAAAATTTAAGTTTCAGAAAATCAAAGTAAAAAAAAGTCTCGCACATCAGAGAGACACACACAAAATATCGCAACCAAGATTCATACTGGAAAAAGGAAACTAAAAACAAATGTTACTGAACTTTCTCGTGTTAAAAAGTAAATATAAAAAATAATGACACTGACAGGCTTTTCCAAAAATGTTCATTGACCAGTTTTGCTTTTTTTAATTATTCTAAGATTAGTTTATTTTATTTTCTGCAGAAAATAGGTATTTTTTTCTGTAATAAAACGACTTAACAACGACTACTGTAGATGCAAAAAATGTAGAACACATCGTCAGTCAACCATAAAAAAATTATTTCTCAACCACCAACTCAAAATGAGCCGAGTTTTTAATTAAAAATAAACACTAAATTCCAGATTACTACATTTCTAAATATTTAAAGTAACAAATAATACGATAAAAGAATAAGATGAAAACATTTTCTTTTAGTAAACTATCTCGAAACGATATATAAAAAAAAAAGGCGCGCTTTCAAAGTTTTTTTTTTTAAGGCAGGTGTTTTTTCTAAATAAAAAATAAGCAAATAGAGAAATAGAATTAATTATCAACTTTACCTGTGACTTTTACATGAAATTACCTACAAAATAATATGCATAAATCGGATGCCCTGGTAAGTATTTCCTCAGTTTATCATTCCAATGTGTTGGAGAAAATTTCACTTAAAATCAGAATTCCTTTTTTTTTCTTTTTAACCAAACAAAAAAAAATCACAAATAGCAATCGCGATTTATTTGTTTGTGTAAAGATTTTTTTTTTTTGAAGTGAAAAAAGAAAACGTGGTGACTTTAGGAAACAAATTTAAAAGGCTTTCTCCTGTGTCGGTCGGCAGGTGTAAATTTTACACCTGTAAAACGAAATGTAATTTAGATAGGTAGACAGCATTAGTAGCCTTTTCCCCGCTGTAGAAATAATTTCTATGAAGTGTAACTTTTCTTCTTCAAATCCTAATTCGTTTGTTTTTTAAGTAAAGTGTGTTCTGCTTGCTTGAACATTCCTCCTTTTGTTGTCTTTCCCCCCCAGGTAGGTCGGCAGGAAAAAGAGAAGTTGACAAAAAGAAATATTACGAATGATTTTTTCCCCCCACTGTCGTATGAAACACGTTCGATTTCCACACGGTTTTTCTACATTGACACCTGCAGTTTACTTAGGTGGAGAGAAAGGCTAAAGTTTGTTAAATACCTTGGTTACCAGAAGGATGAGGTGAGATATTACGAATTTCCCCCGCCCACCTGTTTTTAGTATGTTGCATTTTTTTAACTGGAAGGTGGAACAAATATGTATATATATATATATATATATATATATATATATATATATATATATATAAAGTGCAAAGGTTGCATATTCTTACTTTTTAGGGTGGAAGCTAGAGATGGTTCGGATAATTCGATAGTGTTTTATTTTAGAGATGGAAAAGGAAGAGGAAAAAAGCGAATGAAGAAAAATATCTTTTGTTTCTCACAGGTACGAAAATGAATTGGAATATTGGGGGTAAAGAAAAGAATTAGCACAACCGTCGAAGCAACAAAGGTGAAAAAAATCATAATATTAAAAAAAAAATAGTCTCTTCACATTCACAAAGACACAAGAAGATCATTTGTTATTGCAGAATTACGTCAGATAAAGAATAACTTCGCGTTCTTTCCATTCGCAAAATAAATAGCGATTTACTCAACTGTGTGTAGCACAAGGTTGTAAGTATGGAGCAGCCAGTGAGGATTGAACTCGTTACTCGTTTTTTACTCAGTTATAAATAAATGATTTGAACACGACAGTGTCATTGTTGAAACAACAAAAAGTGAAAGTAATAAAAGTAACATTTCCCATTTACTCAAATTAATAGAAACTTTAACGAGCAACACCCACACCGTTTTTAACGGAGCTAAAAACGTTTCGCGGAAAGAGGGTTCTTTTTAAATTTTATCTCCCAAATTTTAAAAATAAAATATGCATTTCACTATGACTAGTAACTTAAAATAGGTAAGACAGCAGTATTATTAATTTTATTTGCCGTGTAAGTTAAAAAAAAAAATCATGCACTATAAAATAAAATATTTCTACTTCATATTATACTGTGTGTGTAAAACAATGATTTTTGTAATACTTATTTTGAAAAAAAAAGAAAAAGTGGGGGATAAAATATAATATATTACCCTAAGGATCTGGCACGCAATTAGAGTTTTTAAAAGTAGGTTACAACTGCGTCAGATTAAGATTTGACCCCGGAAGACAACGATTTGGCAACAAATTTTGTGATTAATCGATAACATTTCGTAAAATTGTTTTTCAACCTTTCCTCACTAAAGAAAATCATTAGTTTTTTTTGTTTTTATTAACTTTCCTGAATCCTGAGAACGAAGTAATATAAATTTTTCAGAAGGGAAAAAAAGAAAAATGACTCTTCTACCAATAACGTAACAAGTGTTTTAAAAAGTTTAAAAATGAAGTGGGTACAGGTTCTCGGTTCGACCCACCTAGTTCCCAAAATTTGATCAGACATCAGCTTACTGACAGGAAATACTTTAGAAGAGGGGGTCCTTTATTGAACAGACAAACCGACAACTTTTCATCACCCCCTTATAGTCAACTTATTTAAAAAAATCTCTTGGGTTTGAGGCACAAAGAGAAGTAATTAGCGAGAGGAAAAGAGTAAGAGAGGACGTGGGAGTAAGAATGAGTGAAGAAAGTAAGACAGTGGCAGAGAAGAGAGAGGAAGATAGACTAGGATATGAAAAGGGAGGGAGTAGAGAAAGAGGGGAAAGAGGGAGTGTTGGCGGGAATATAAGATAAAGCAACAAAGTGAGACTAAAAATTGGGGAGCAAAAGACGACGAAAGAAAAGAGAGAAAAAAAAAAGAAAGTGGCGACGAGGGAAGAGAAAAAAAATGGAAAAATCCAATATGACTGATAAAGTATGTTGGGAGAAAAAGAGACGAGAAAGTAAATAAATAAAAAAATGTAAATAAGTTAAAGAAAAGAAAACTTTAAAATAAACGAAGCAGCACCAGATGTACGGGAAACAATCATATTGGTAGGTAAATATGGTAAGATTATGTCATGTGGACTGATTGATTTCGAATACAACGAACGTAAGACGCACACAAAAAAATTATGCCATTTTTCTTCGCATAGTCGACTTGGGATCGTTCACTAAAAAACTCTTCAAAACCAACCGTCTTCTAAGAATTCTTAAGAGTACTCAAAAAAGCCTTATTGCTCATAAAATTTTTATGCTCATTCGGGGTGTTTTTAGGTCCCTGGTATGTTTGAGGTATTTTGGTATATGAAGGATTGAATGCTGATGGACAAGTTCTTGTGGTGGATGAGAAAATAAAATTGTAAAGTATGTCTGGGTCGTGAGTCGGATTAAGTACTGAAGATCAACCTGAGTTTTTGGCCCTTCCCCCAAATCGGCCTTGTGCCATAATTGTATGTTTTTATACAATAAATATTGAGTACTCAAAAAATCCTCAGGTGAGACCACAAAGAACGGCAGGAAAAATCCAATGCACTTTTATTTTTGTAACGTTCAATTTAATTTAAATGTTTAATTCAAATTGGATACGTCGACTCAAAATCAAGGTTTAAATATCTGGGAAGAAAAGGCGCGTTGGAATAAAAAAAAACAAAAAAAACTGTCCTTCAAAAACTAATAATAAACAAAGTATTAAGAAACAGGAGAATGTGTTCAGAAACTAAGTAAAAAAGAGAATGCTAACCTAATATCAATTTTCTCATTCAATTTTGAACCATTGCAAATATTAAAACATTTGGCTTCACAACGGGGTAGGTATGCAGGGCCATGCTTAGGGCCCGAGCAGAGTGTGTGGGGGGGGGGGGGGGGCCGTAAGGCTCCTTGGCTCTGTAGTTGTAATGAAGATAATAAATTATTAGGATTAACTGGAAAATTATCATATTTGTATGTTGAAATAGACATCTGTCACGCTCTCTCTAGCTTTATATATATATATATATATATATATATATTTTTTTTTTTTTTTTTTTTTTTTTTCTAAACATATACTGTTAAGAGATGACGAATGTCATGTTTAATCATGACCCGTTCTAAACATCGTATTTTGGCTTTAATTTCAGTTGAAAATAAAGACAAAAATTCTCCAACATTTGGATAATTTATTAATTTGGTTCTAAGCTTTTATGCTCACATGAGCCATCTTCAGAGAGGTTACAAGAACGTTAACACAAAAACATCCCCTTTCAGTGACGATTATCTTGTGTTGACAAAACTCCGCTAAGCAACGGCAAGAGTTACCAAAAATAGCACACGCAGTTCGTAAATTTGTAATGCGGTTCTATGACGTCACACCGCGTGATAGCGCGAAATGATAACAAAACCATGTATTCAAATGCAATGTAATGTGTTATGACCAGATTTAAACGTGATTTTATTAAGATGTTTAGAACGGCTCATGATTAAACATAATGGACATTCATTGTCTCTTATATTTAACAGTATATGTTTAGAAATTTATCTGCTGCCTCGTTACACTAATATATATATATATATATATATATATATATATATATATATATACACACACACACACTGTAATGGTTGTTACAATGTTTTTAAATTCATAGTATCACTACCCAAAAAATTTCTCATGTTTCGAAGCCAGCCCATTATGTTTTGGCTTCATCCTCAGGTGATTTTTTTTAGAAATGAGAATTATCCAGTTGAAAAGACCGTTTATTTGTGTTGGATTTGTTATTTTTGGGTGTTAGAGGGGTTAGTCTGTATTTTGAGTTCCGTTGACCTTTTTTTTTTTTTTCAGGTCTTAGGGTTAAGTGTTTGTTTTTTGCAGAGTTCAGGATAGGTTAATCTATTAATCTTGAGAGGGCTGATGTTGCTGGCGCCTAGCGTGTTGTTATTTGGTTTTGGGGTTGGTTTCTCCTTAATTTAATGTATGTTATATTGTATTGGGGTGTGTGCTTTTTTTTGTTTTTTATAAAATATATTTTTTATAAAATATATCTTTCATAAAAAATATTTTATAATATTCCATAATATTTAAACTGTTTTATAATATTATAAAATATAATATTTTATAATATTTAAGAAATATATTTCTTTTATAAAATCTATCCTTTATACAACATATTTTATAAATATAAAACATATTTTTTTATTTATCTACTATTCTGTTGCAACTGCATTATTTTTTGTTGGTATTGTATAGGGTTTGTTTTTTGGGGGTTTTCTGATTGGGGTTTTTTTTTTTTTTTTTGTTGACTTAAATTTTAGCGAGAAATATTTGCGATGTTTGCATATTACTGCTAATTCGTCTCTGCGATTTAATAAATCGTTGCTGTTAGGGTACTGGAGAATGTGTAGTTTTTCACTTAGACATAAAAAGCAGATGTCATTAAGTGAGTTGCAAGTTGTAGTTATATATATATATATATATATATATGCATTTTGTGGATAGAGGGGCCGCAAGGCGCTTTCTGCGGGGGGAGGGACGATGTTGCTAAGTACGGCACTTGTACGTATGAACAGCGAACCAAGTGCGAGGAAGTTGTAAATTTTTTTTCATTGAAATAAAGAAGCTGAGGCAGTAAAGAGATGGTTAATATTTTTTAGAATTGGCCTTGTGTCATACATAACCAAACTTCCTACAACTTACAGGGTTTATCCAGAATTATCAGAAGGTTATAAAAATATGGATTTGTGGAAGAATAAAAGTATATCTTTTCTATGTTTAAATAGAAATTTATTAAGAGAACATCAATTGGTAGAAGTTAAATGTTCAGTGAGAAACAGTATTGATAAGTTAAGGGTATCAAGAGTTCGTAGTAATCCTTGCAAGAGTGAGTTGACGTGTACGTAGGCAGGAACGTATATGTGTATGTATGTATGAGCGTTTATTGTTGGGTATGATTGTCTTTGAAGTTATCGCTCAGGTTGAATGGTGAAAAGGAAGGAGGTGAGAGAGAAAGAGGCAATAATAGCAATCGTTTGACGTTAGTCAAGGGACGTGTTAATTACGCTCGTCTCATTTCTCTCTGGCGACGGTCACGCTTGCTCCGTCTTTTATTTCGTTTCTGGGGCCCCGAAAAGTCATTTGGGAATTCACTCCCGGATGTGATTCTGGCTTTTCTATTTTGTTTAATATGTTTCCTAGTTTTCTATTGGCTGAAATAACATTTGGCATCGAGGTGTGAAATTTCGCGAGTTTTATGTGAGCTAAGCAAAGTTTTGTAAATTCGATAAAATTCGTTTATTTCTAACAAAATCAATGAGTCGGTGCTTAGCATTTGAATTTTTAAATCTAGAACTTGTTTTGTTCACTCCAAAGATCGTCTGCTTTCCCCAAAATAAAGAATACAGTGCAAAATGTTCACATGCTTTATGACAATATTTAAAGTTATCTGACAAAAATTTCATGAGTGTTGTGCTGCATTGAATGAGAAATCGGAGAGCCGAGTTCGAATTCCAGTTGAATTCACTTCCTCGTAAATACCCTTAAGAAATATTAACCCATCTCTCTCCTCCAGCTATGGGTTAAATAAATAGATTGCGTTCTATAGCTTTGGTTGGCAACCAGTCTACCGCAGAAAGTAATGGCGGGAAAATTTTCCGTTAAGTTAGTCATGTCTCCTTGCAAACGTGTATCACGTATGGCACTTAACTGACAGTTATAGCACACTATTTAACAGGTTTAGAAAATTAAATTATTTACAATAATAAATTTTCTGTTTAAATTCCTGAGATGTGAAATTACTATAGATATTCGGACTAATCTTCTCATCTTTGTTGTTACGACGTTTCAGTCGTCGTACACGCCAGGTGTTTTCAGGAATTTCACAAATGGGCCCAGCATTTTATCTATATGGAAGTGGATTATTCTTGTTCCATTAACCATATCTAGTGATAACTGTTTATATAGTTCTTTTTGTACTGTTCAGTTATTGCTCGCCGTTTCTACTGTGTCTAACAGCGGTAGAAGCAAAATAGAAGCGGCAAATAGGTCATGAGCGACTGCAGCACCAATAGGTAGTCAATAATTAAATTTAAGGCTCTACGTTCGAGGTTCGGAATTGCTTAGTGAATTAAAGTGTTCGTTCGTGAGTTTGGCCTGGACCGGGGAACCGTCACCGAAAAATTACTTTACGTTGGCCTGGGCCGGGAAGTACAGGCTAAGTTTTTTTAAGTTCATACCTATTCATACGCTTTCAAATAACAGTATTTAAAAGCTTTTTCCCCGTTAGCAAATAACCATAAAATAAACTTTTCAATTTGATTACAATTACACGATAATTTTTCATTCAGCCATTGTCACTTATTCTTTGGGAATATTGCGAACAAATTCTTCCATTATTATGACAATTAAAATCTTTAATATAGTCGTTTTTATTTTTATGATTATGGCTTCAAGCATTTATAGTTTTTAATTGTATACATTTTTGTGTTGTCACTGAAAATGTCTAATATTGGTAGAAATATGGTGGGTATTGAAATCTCTATATTGAATATGAGCTTTTGTCAAACGATTGTTTGATAAGTGGCATATGAGTCGACGTGAAAGCGTTGTAGTTGCTTGACCAATTTATATTGTAGATTTCTTTTATTAACACAATACAATCTCCTAACGGGCGAGTGGCCACTATCAATGATTGGTTGGTTGGTTGTTTTGTTTTGATGGCATATCAACACCTCGGCGGGTCATTTAATGCCAACTAAATTTTCATTTATTTATTGCTGGTAATACCTTTTTCTTTCAACAGTTTATTGTTTTTATATAAGTTTCGTGTCTAGTAATACTTTTTTTCTTTTTCGAGTATCAAGATTCATTGGGATTTTTTTTTAAAGCAGGGTCCCCAAGTCCTACCCTGTTATTTAACCCATAACTGGAGGGAAGGGACGGATTAATACCTTTCCCAAGGTTACCAGTGCTTAATACCAGGGTATTCAACTAGAATTCGAACTCGACTCATCGATTTCTCTTTCCGGGCCGATATCCACTGCACCACCACGCACATCCGTCACTAAACGCTTACAGAACCTGATATTCCCAAGCGGTTACCCATCTAAGTACTGACCAGACTCAACGTTGCTTAACTTCAGTGATCGAGCGAGAACCGGTGTATTCTACGTGATATGGCCGTAAGCACACAATCAATGACAAAAAGAACTGAACTGGGTAGAAGTTCTCCTGTCGATTAGACAGGCATGCATCAACAGACTGATACATTAGCTTGATATTCAGTGATTTATGGCGGATGATAAGCAATACTGCTAACTACAATGACAAGTATCAACTAATTCTAGTTAAGTGAAAACTGCAATTTTCATATGCCAAGGAGCTGCAACCACAAGTACTGCATCGTAGTTACAACGTAAGGGCGAAAGTAATTGAAAAACAACTTGATAAGTCAGTCCAATTAAAAGAATGGGATAAACTAATTAATGACTTGTGAGTTCGCTCACACTAAAGAATGGTCCAGAAAATTCACTGGTATTATTTAACAGAGATATTTCTTAGTAGAATGCTATTCAGTTAAGTGCCATACGTGAAACCCGCATGGGCAGAAGATTATCCCGCAGTAGGTTGCCATTGCTTTCTGCGGTAGACTGGTTACCAGCCAAGGCTATAGAACCCAATCTGTCCTATTATTTAACCCATAACTAGAGGGAAGAGACGGACTAATATCTTTCCCAAGGGTATTTGCGCGTAAGTGAATACAATGAAATCAACTGGAATTTGAACTCTGCTCCTCGATTTCTCGTTCCGAGCCGATATCCACTGCACCACAACTTATAACTATAAGGTTAGAAGTTTTCTAAATTCAACGGTAATAAAAAAAAATATGACGAGTAATTTTACTGTATGAGTAGAAAATAGGGAAAAGGAACAGTTTTTTTTTTTTTTTTTTTTGCTTATTGATTTATTATATGCGATGAGAAATGGATACTCTTTGACAACAGTAAGAAAGTAGGCCAATGGTTAGATGCAAGTGAATTGTCAAAACAAACCTCCACTGCACCCTAAAATGTTAATGGTTACTGTATGGTGTTCTTTCAAAGGGGTTATTCATTATTAATTCTTTACTCAAGGGAAACAATAACAGCAACCTCATATTGTGTATTGTTTAGTGACGGATGTGCGTCGTGGTGCAGTGGATATCGGCTCGGAAAGAGAAATCGGTGAGCCGAGTCCGAATTCCAGTTGAATACCCTGCATTCACTTAAGCACTGGTAACCTTGGGAAAGTGCTTAATCCGTCCCTTCCCTCCAGTTATGGGTTAAATTACAGGGTAGGACTTGAGGATCCTGCTTTAAAAAACATCCCAGTGAATCTTGATACTCGAAAAAGAAAAAGTATTATTAGACACGAAACTTCTATAAAAACAATAAATTGTTGAAAGAAAAAGGTATTACCAGCAATAAATAAAAATTTAGTTGGCATTAAATGACCCGCTGAGGTGTTGATATGCCATCAAAACAAAACAACCAACCAATCATTGATAGTGGCCACTCGCCCGTTAGGAGATTGTATTGTGTTAATAAAAGAAATCTACAATATAAATTGGTCAAGCAACTACAACGCTTTCACATCGACTCATATGCCACTTATCAAACAATTGTTTGACAAAAGCTCATATTCAATATAGAGACTTCAATACCCATCTACCAATATTAGACATTTTCAGTGACAACACAAAAATGTATACAATTAAAAAAGCTATAAATGCGTGAAGCCATAATCATAAAAATAAAAATTGAGTATTTGCACGAAAAATTGAAAAAGAAATCCTAGACTTGTGATTAGAAATGGCACAATTTTACAGCACAACAACAGATGACCGCACGCTTCTCAATCAACTGTCCAAAAGCTGCAGAGCCTGAATTAGGAATTTTGCTTTCACCTCCATATTCACTTGATATCTCTCCTACTGATTATCACTTATTCAAGCGTTTTGAGCCTTTCATATGAAATAAAACATTTTTTAAAAAAGAAAGAAGCAATCGAAGCATTTGAACAGTTTATCACATCAAAGGATGAGAATTCTTTTTAAATATGGGATCAATAACTTAGAGTTATGTTAAAGAACGGTCATTCATCAACATGGTTCCTATTTCAACTAAATAAATTAGTTATTTAACATTTCAGAAGCGTTTTATTTATTTCTTATCAAGTGCATCATTTCATGTGTGACAACTTACTATTAATCCAGAATACATATTTCACTAGAGAAGTATTCTGTCGTGAAATATATACGTATCAAACAAAGAACCCTATATCTTTCGGTTTGGAAACTGGTGTATTATATTTTTGACAGTGAAGGTAACTCAACACAAACGGTATAACGGGTATTAGCAGGCAGCAAATGATGCGATGATAAAACATGATTTAAAATTACTCTCTAAATTGACATGTTAAAACAATGTTTTCTTGACATTCAAAATTCCGAACAGGGTTTGATGAGGGATGAAAGTGGTCGAACGTACGGAAAATTTGTAAATTCAAGTATAATCTGCTATTTTATATGAAATTTTAAAAAAAATTAATAAAGATATTGAAAATCGTCTGAAAACACCATCCATGGTAGAAACCTCGGTCGTTTACAAATGAAAAATATTCAAAAGTTCTACAATATAATTTTATTGAACACTTTAATACAAATGTGCACTGGCCTAATCTTATTACCAGAACCTAAGTAATTAAACTATATATATATATATATATATATATACACACACACTATGAGCATGTATAATGATAATATACACGCTAAAATGTCTGCATCCTTCTACCGAGCGCTCGTAGCTCAGAGGTAGAATCGCAGACTGACGCCAATTCGGTCGGGTTTCAATCCTGGGTAAAAGGCAATAGGCTGTTTCACCGTACTGATGAGCTGCGAAACAGATCTGTCTGTGGATGACTATATATATATATATAAGAGACAATGGGAAAACTATTTGTTGCCAACGTGTTTCATACAACGTGGACTTTATCAAGGTAAAAGAAAAAAAAACGAAATTAATTTATTAAAAACTAAGTAATTAATAACAAAAAATGTCCTTAACAACTCAAAGAATTTAAAGAACTTTATTTTCATATTGTTAACTGAAAATTACAAATATTGTCACGAGTGAAGATATTGTTTTTATTGCTGTGTTGACGGATTCAACCATTTTCTTTTGATTTCTTTATACTGATGTGTACGTTTGTTTGGTAGAGTAGTAATTCTGTTTAAACAGGTGAAACAGGAAAATGAGCACAAAAGAAACCCCAGAAATAACATCTTAGCTAATGCACTAGTCATGTATAGAAATAAATTCAACCACAATTTTCAGTTAAAAGGTATAAAAATAGTTTTTTAAATTCTTTCAGATGCTAAAGACATTTTGTTTTGTGATTATTAGTTACTTAGTTTTTAATAAATTCATTTCGTTTTTTGCCTTGAAAAAGTCCACATTGGATGAAACGCGTTGGCAAATAATTCAATTTTCCTATTGTCTTTTACATTTATAAATATTGTCTTTTCTATAGGTTAACTCTGAGAGATCTTTAAAATATATTAAATCCAAAAAGGATGAGCAAATAGGTAAAATCCCAAAACCCAATCTTATTAATTTTATCAATATTAAAATTGATCAAGGTGGAGAGCTCGATGTAAATAGTATTATCTATTTACAGAGGCAAATATATAAACATGTCAAAAAAATCCGAAATTTTATTTCGTTGAATGGCCATTTCAGCTAGAAAATTTTTCCTTCGTCAGCAACGATCGAAAACAAAAATTTATTAATTCAAATATGTTACAAAATTTTTTAACATATTTGAAATTAATAAATTTTTGTTTTCAATCCTTGCTGATGAAGCGAGAATTTTCTCTCTGAAATGGCCATTCAGCGAAATTAAATTTCGGAATTTATATATATATATATATATATATATATATATATAATAAAATAAGTTAAGAACAAGTAGAAAAAGTATTTTAATCTAACATGTTTCCCTTTAGCAGGTTTCTTCAGAGATTTTATTCATAAGACACAGATTTAAAAAATTTTAAAAACAAAGAAAAAGTATATTGAAATATTGAGGCTTGACTTCATTATTCAGATAAGTGTCACGTATACTAAAGCAATAGATGATCATTTTTATATGTAGGACAACCATGACTGTTTATATGTATGTGTGCTACGTGTAATAAAAGCAATAAATGTATTCCCAATGCAAGTGTATATAAATGTATGTATGCGATATAATGCACGTGTCAAGTGTATTTAAACGATGAACGATTTTTAAAATTATGTGTATGAGAAGAATCACGGGTGGTTTGATGTATGAAAGTGTGTGTTTATATGTCAGTAACGTTATATATTGTTATGTAGGAAAAAGTGTCGATACCGACACGTGTAGTCGAACACGGATCTCCAGGCAACAAATGTAACCGTTGAATGAAACGTTCTACTGGGATCACGTGACCATACATATTTAGTATTCAAAGCACTCAGATAGAAGTTTGAGTATATCCGGTGTTGTGCATCAACCGGAATTAACCCCGTCAGACTCCTTGCCTTCGAGCGGAGAGGAACACAGACGAGACTCAGCTGAACGGCAGAATCTTGTCTGGGGAAAATTAGACTAGGTCCCCCAGCCTACTGTATGCAGAGTCTATGGGCAACTTTTGCCCGGGCTTTAGGGCTCGGACTCCCAACGATAAAAAGGCCTTATGCTATATTCCGCCTCTGTGGGAAGGCAGATGAATACCATCCGGTGTTGTGCATCATTCTGGTGTTGTGCGTCATTAAAGAGATTGTTTCTGAGTTAATTACTCGAGAGAATTATTCTGAGTGCATTACTGTATATTATACGAAGATTTAGAGTGGATGTATATAGGGTTAGCGTTCGTTTTTAAGTAGGGTTAGTAAGTGTTATCAACTAGATCAAGTGTTACATCTAGGAAGTCTACTTTTTTTAGTAAGCTTAAGATTTAGACTTTAATTTCCTATGTATTAATTTCCTAATTCTATTGGCTTTAATATTAGTGGAATTTTTTATGACCATAAGACTCATCCCTGTAGAATATTATGTCCTCAATATTGTTATATGCCAGTGACTTTACGCAAAGATGCCAAAATATAATTCCTCGCTAACAGCGAGTTACCAAATGTTTCCTTCAGAATAACGTTACGAAAACTAACGGTAGAAAAGTCTCGGCAAAGATCTCGTTCTGAATGTTCACGAGGACTACAGGAAAAAACGTATCCTACATGTAGTAATTGAAATATTCAGCGGAATACAAGGACGATAGACGAACTGAAATCAATTATGCTTCAAATGTTGGCGCTGCAAAAGCAACAACAAGAGCTACAGTTACAACAACAAAAAGACCGACACGAACGACAATTTCAGTTACAAAACAAAATCAAATGTTTTTTCGTATTGTTGTTTAAGAAAACGGCGGAGTAAATAAACGTTTGATTCATTCACTGTAGACACTACTGTGAATTTCATTAGCGAGTTTGTATACAATCCGGACGAAGGAATAGTTTATTTTTCAAAAGTCTTACAGAAGATACGAAGGAATCTTCAAAAAAAGGATTGTTCGCATTGGAATGACGAAAAGAAAGTCTGACTATTATGAAGAAAATTGTCTTCTGCTGAACATGAAACATACATGAATTTTATCTTGCCGAAACAACCAGGCGAGATAAACTTTGAGGAAACTATAGGGATATTATCAAAACTTTTCGGAGATAGAACCTCATTATTAAATGAACGGTGGAATTGTCTAAACCTAGTAAAGTGTGACGATGATTTTGTCACCTACACTAAAGTTGTCAATCGAGAATGTGAGAAGTTCAAGTTAAATGAGTTCCGACTCATTTAAATGTCGGATATTCTTTCAGATAAGGACGCCAAAAATAAAATCCAGGATTTTGACTCAACTAGAAATGGATTCAAAATTAACTAAAAACAAAGCTGAAGTGTGTCATCGTACGATGAATTTCAAACTTGATACCTCAAGGATTGAGGAGAGGGATATTTCAGTGAAATAATTTCAAATATTTAGCGTCAAACCGTCTAGGAAAAAATAGACGTTTTTCAACTCCTAGCGAAACAGTTAAAAAATACGATATCCCACTCAATACCTAATACTTGCCACGGTTGTGGTAGTAAACATTAAAAATGATTGTTTCTTTAGAAACAAAAAATGTAGAAGATTATGACATAACTGTACTTGTTGCAAAAAAATGGAAAAGAAACAAAAAGTATGCCAACAAAGTAAATATACTTTGGGTAAAGTCAACAAGTGGAAAGAAAAATTAGCAAGATTTCAAACAAAATATTTCCATAGAGAAAATTTGTTTTTATCACCATTAACAATAACAATAAAATTATATTTGGATACTGAGCCCGATATTACTATAATTAATGAAAAGACTTGGACAAAACTGAGTAAACCTAGTTTATTGACTGCGAGAAAAATTGCTTGTTGTGTTTCAGGAAAGAAATTAATATTTTTAGGTGAGTTAAGCTGTAATATTTCTTCCGTTGAGGAAAAAAAACAAACCATAAAAGCAATGGTATTCGTGTTAAAAATACAACAAATTTATTGGGAACGTATGAGTGCATGGTCGTCAGCAAAAGATACAACCCAAAATGCCAAATACAGGTGGGGGATAACAGAATCAAACAAGTCCAAGAATTTAAGTACCTAGGAAGTGTTCTAACAGGAGATGGAAAGTGCGACACGGAGATCCGAAGGCGAATTGGCATGGCAAAGGACGCGTTCCAGAAGATGAGCAAAATACTAACACACAGGAAAATCTCAATAGAAACGAAGAAAAGAGTGCTAGACTGCTACGTGATGTCAGTTCTTCAATACGGCTGTGAATGCTGGACAATATCATCGAAAATGAGGACAAAACTGGAAGCGGCCGAAATGTGGTTCTACAGAAGGATGCTACGGATATCGTGGACTGAGCATACAAGCAACGACGAAGTGTTAGAAAGAATGGCAACAAAAAGGAAATTGATGCTGAGCATCAGGAAGAGACAACTGAAGTTCCTGGGACATGCAATGAGGAAGGAGAGCCTGGAGAACCTGATACTGAGTGGTCAGATAGAAGGAAGGAGAGACAGAGGAAGGCAGCGGATAACATATTTGCAGGGTCTGATCAGGTGGATGACGGAACGGGGGTTGCAAGGTGTAACAGGAGCAAACATACTAAGAGCCACAAGGGATAGGGAGACGTGGAGAACCATGATCGCCTACGTCCTGAAGGGACAGGGCACATAGAAGAAGAAGATGGCATTGCCTGATTAAATCTGTGAGACCGGCTAGTCAATTTTTTCTTTTTATGCCTGCCACCGAATGATTACTTGAATTTTTTCGAGATCTGACTAAATCTATTGTAGGTTTCGTAGTATTTGTGACTATTTAGATGTTGTCTAGATGAGATAAACTGAACAAATTTCACCTTAGTGCGATGGATGAATTGTCGTTTAAATTACGCAAAAATGAAAATAACACTGACTACTCATTTTAACAAATATATTTACCAACATGACACACAAATATCTCGAGGAATACAGGGTTACCGTTTTATCAAGGTAGTAAGGGAAACTGTGGTTTCCCTACCAAACAGGATTTTACGGAGAGGTGTAAACTTTTTTAACTCATGTTATTTTAGCGAATCAGATTAATGTTACTATTTAACACCTCATATTTCAAAGTAGATTTCGTTATTTGTTACTGGGTTTGCAAGTCATTGTTCTTTCAATTACGCTCTTCTTCATATCGTTAATATCTGATTAGCTTCCTTGTTAGATTTGAGTAAACTATGTGTACTGTTTTTTGCTTATTTCAAACGGTCTATATCTAAACTTATTTATAAATGGAACTGTGTGTGTGTGTGTGTTACCTATAGACGCCGAAACGGCTGAACCGATTTTCTTGAAAATTTACAGTTGTACTATAAGCGTCTGCGAGTGTTCTTAGCTAGGTTTTGTGTCGAGGTACCCCCGACAAATATCCAAAATCGATAATCGCAAAAATCGGGTTATAGAATGAGTGGTCAGATTTTAATCAAATTTGATACACTCATAGACAAAGACATAAGAAACAATATTCAGAAGTTTCAAGGTTGCAGTTCTTACAATAGTGCAGAAAATCGATTATATATATATATATATATATATATATATATAAAGGCAAGATGTTTGTGTGTGTGTTTATCTGCCTGTATGTATGTATTTTTTTTTCAGCCCTTTAATTTTAGTTTTTGCTTCAGGTTTGGCTCTAAGTAGATATAATTGTAGTTCTTAGTCTCAGCCATGATACCATTTACTCAGAGGACTTATTTAGCCTTCAAAATTCAGTTTACGACGAAAAGAACTTATTTGGTATCGATACAAGGAAATCAAAATTTGACTTACATCCATTCACTTTTCTTTCAGTCTACGGTTTCGCTTTAACTGGAAACAACTATTGCTTTTTAGGCTTTCATGCTAACGTCTGAAGAGTCTGAGCTCCAGGACCATGGATTGGTTTTAAAGCTTTCATTACACCCGAGCAACGCCGGGTTATACTGCTAGTTTCACTATAATTTTATTTTCCATAGGAATCGGTGTGCACTTTCTTCGTCCAATCTCGATAACTTAGTTTAATCTCACAAAAGATTAACACATGTCGATGTCTATCAACTATTATGCAAGGTGCGATGGGTGAATTGTCGTTTAAATTACAGAAATGACACTGACATCTCATATTGATAGATATATTTCCCAAAATAACACAAATATCTTGAAATACTAAAGAGTAAATTGGCTTAAACCATGGCTTCGAAACGACTTCGGAATCTCCTGCAACTCTTCTGGACGTTTTCCTTGTTTAAGTTGGTGAATGTTGCCATAATCCTAGTCTTCAGTTCATCTTTGGTGTTATAAGGAGTTTTGTTGGTCTCTCAACTGCACCCCATAATAATTGGAGTCTGGGAAGTTGGGTGGCCAGATGTAAGGGGTGATGTCGCAGAAACTGTCTGGATTCTCCTGCTTGTGTAGCGTGATGCAAAAGTCTTACTACCAGACACAGGGTCTTCCATCAGCCAACCTCTTGATTCAGGGCAGAACTAGAAGTCGACCTATGTGTTGAGTCTGAGACCATCACCAACAGATCCAGGAGTTCTTATCAGAACAACCGGAGTGAGTTTTCTGAGCTACTGTGCATTAGTAATCACCATTAGACTCATCCAACTCTTTCCGAATTTTTTGGAAATGTCCCCAAATTGACATTCTAAAATATTCGTATTGAAGCTTCCGGTGCGTATGCTAAGCAGTAGAGCATGTCGTTTTCAAATTTCTTAACTATAGTGATGGTAGGGGAACCGATGTTTCAACGTGATATGGTTGTAAGTCTTCCTATCTTCTCGTGGGTGGTTATGGAGCTCCACCACTTCCTGCATTTTTTTTTTTTTGCTGTCAACATTACTTGCTCCCCTATTTCTCTTCCATGTCCTACCACCCAGTTGCTCAAAATTTGTCAAGGAGGTGATGCGCTGCTTTGCTTCTATTTTCATGTCTTGTGAGTGCCAAATACTCCAAGCCTACTTTTCTCATTAGGTGCACAGAACAATCACAACTATCTCTTTCTGGTTCCTAGCAACAATTTCTTTGTTTTTGTTTTTCAATTCTTAAAACCTAATTCTCTGTCCATTCCTTTTTAGCACCACATGTCGGTTGCTTCAGATATTTTTTTCATTTGTAGCAAAACTAATATTCACGGCCATATCCAGCATTATTTTCTTCCTTTCTAATCTCATTCTTTGACACCATTAAGTCACTGGTACCTCTGAAACAGGTGTTTATTCGTGCAACCAGACTGGCAACTGGATTTCACCTATTCACAGTTAGATTAACCAAATGTAGACGACAATTCTACTCCCGCAGCTTCTTTTCTCGCACTTCCAGCCTGTGGAACTCGCTTCCTTATTCTTGCTTTCCTGACGGCTACCAACCTCCAGGAATTTAAATGCAATGTCAATACTCATCTCTTAACCCTAGTTCTTTCTACACCACCCTGTATATCCTTTCCTTTCTCTCTACCTGTGCAACTGTCATCACGCCTGTGTTCCCTCCCTTCTCTTGCTCCTTTCTAAATCGTTTGTCCTTCTCTTCACTCTTCTATCTAGTGCTTTTACTCTTATGTAGCCCCCTGCACATCAGTGGCGTTACCGCCTTGCTCGGGGTAATACGATTAAAAAAAAAAAAGAAAAAAAAAAGAGACCTTTTTAGGCAATTTCAGAAAAAGACATTCCTAGTTTTATTCCTGAGCGATTTCCATTACTATTCGATCCAGATTCGTACATTTTAGCGCCCACGTGATTTTGACATCCGATCGTTGATTTGCTTAACAAAATGATTTCTATTTTCTTCCAGTGAATATCACTATTTTCTCGCATTTCTAAACGACTTTGTTTAAAAATCTATTCAGTTTATCTTCTTTATCTGTCATCAATTCCACGTCATCATCATCTGTTCAGTGTATATGTTAAGGTTACGCCAGTCGATAATAAATACTGCTAGGTTATTTACCTTCTTATATTTCCCCGAAGTGCATCAACTCGAACAAGGGTCAATTATATGACGCTATGCACAAAAGTTTATATCGCTAAAAATGAACTTCCGAAGACGACAATTGTTGTTATCACGAAATCATGATTTAAGCTAACAAAACCACTTTTCCCTCTTTTAACGAGTATTATTCAGTTGCTGTATTATCAAAAGTTCATCTCAAGGCATTTTATTCTCATATTTGTTCGAAAACTTTGAACAATGGTTGTCAAGTGAGAAGAAAATATTATGAGTAGATTTTGTATAGTCTTAGTTAACGGACTTGATTTTATCTCTTAAGGGTTATCACGAAAAAGTTTACTGATTGAATAGAAAGTAATCGATGATGGCAAACGACAAAAAAAAAATCTCAAAGTGAACAATTCAGAAACAAAAATCGCAGCAAAAAATAAAAAAATAAATATGAAACAATTTTCGTTTTAATGACATTTTTTCACGATTTCACGCCAATCAGTTTTTCAGTCATTCAACTTTTAGAAACTCAATGAATGAATACTAGTCAAAATATTTACGAATTGGTGTTGAAAGGTACTTAGTTCAACCTACCTTCCAAAAAGTTAAGATTTCGGTATAAACCAACTTTTAGAAACTCAATAAATGAATACTAGTCAAAATATTTACGAATTGGTGCTGAAAGGTACTTAGTTCAACCTACCTTCCAAAAAGTTAAGATTTCGGTATAAACCATCGATCTTAAAATAATAGATCCAGTCTAGGTACCCCACCCATTTTCGATATCTACATTTTAAATTGAATTTTTAAAAATAAAGAATTTTCTCGAAACTTCTGTTTTAGTTTTAATTAAAAGCTAAATGATTAAATTTACTATTTCCAGTAAACAAAATACTCTGGTGTATTTAAAACAAAACTTATATTGATTGGAATCTAAAATATTTGATTTTTTTTTAATCTTTCAATTTGACATTTTTAAGCGATCGACAAGTAAACAAAAGTTAATTCTCAGCTTCAAAAATCTTGCAAAAATAAAATATACACCAGTGACACATTATTTTTGGATTCGACTCTTAGATACTCTAGCTGCTAGAATATCTCTCTAAGAGTCGAATCCAAAAATAATTTCGCAACGATGTTGTACGTATTGGGATTGGTAGTCATAAAAGAGAATAAACAGTGTTTATTGCTTAAAGAAAGCAGTGATCAAATCAGCCCAATTTCTGTTTCCATTGGAAGAAGGTGGCTTTGACAAAATATCCTGTAGGCAAGAATGTCTAGTTGGCTGAAAATATCTCGAATGAGATTTCATTTTTCTACTCACGCATCGTGAAGGTTTGCTCCAAGACATTCCAAATAATCCATGATTAATTACAAAAAAAAAAAACAGAACCACACACAAACATCTTGAAAAACAGAAAACAGTCCATACTGGCGATTAAGAAAATAATTGAAAAAGTTCGAAACCAAAATCTATGATCAAGTTTTTTTTTATATAATTTTATTAATCGTTTATTGTGAATAATTAGTTAGAACAAGGCACACATCCGGAGAATTTGTATATGAAGACCAACCTATTTTTTTTTAAATCTAAGATCGATCACTTACCACTGACACCAGTAATAAGTATACATATCAACCACGAGACAAGATCCTAAAATTGTTGTTTCTTCTTCTATGTGCTCTGTACCTTCAGGACGTAGGCGACATGGCTTTCCATGTCACCCTATCCCTAGTGGCTCTTAGCACGCTTTCCCCTGTTACACCATGCAGCCCTCGTTCCGTCATCCACCTGATTAGGTCCTTCAAATATGTTATCCCCTGCTTTCCCCTGTCTCTTTTTCCCTCTATCTGACCTGTTGGTATCAGGTTCTTCAATCCCCCTTCCTCATTGCATGTCCCAGAAACTTCAGCTGTCTCTTCCTGATGCTCAGTATTAATTTCCTTTTCGTTTCCATCTTTTCCAAAACCTCGTCATTGCTCACATGCTCGATCCATGATATTCACAGCATCCTTTTGTAGAACCACATTTCAGCTGCTTTAAGTTTTCCCTTCATCTTCGAAAATATTGTCCAACATTCACTGCCATATTGAAGAACCGACATCACATAGCAATCCAGTACTCTCCTCTTTGTTTCTAGCGAAATTGTCCTGTTTCTTAATACTTTACTCAACTTCTGGAATGCTTCTTTCGCCATGCCAATTCGCCTTCGGATCTCAGTGTCTCACTTTCCGTTTTCTGTTAGAATACTTTCTAGGTATTTAAATTTCTGTACCTGCTTGATTTTAGAGTCCCTCATCTGTAATTGATATTTTGGGCTGCCCTTTTTGCTGATGACCATGCATTCGGTTTTCTTGCAGTTTATTTGTAGTCCTTTCTTGTTACTCTCTTCAGATACCTTCTGTAGGAGGTCTTTTGAGAAATTACGGCAAGTCAAAGATAATTTTCCAACTTTCCGCCTACGAAATGCTTTCCTTTTAGTCTTGCAGGCTTATCTTTTCGTTAGTTAGGACTAACTTTAAAAAAAGAATTCTTGTTTAACGAGCAGAAATATAAATACGAAGAATATTGGGTGATAACTCCCGAAACTCTAGCTTTTTATCTAGGATCGAACGCTGCTGAACTTTGCTTTCTTAGACAACCACTCCCGGCCCGATAGAAAAGAAACCGTGTGTGGACACATGCCAAACTTGTTAGTTGAGCCGACCTCACGTTCTCTTGTCCGCACATGACGTATGAAGTGTCACGCATCTTTTAAACATTAAAACAAATACAACTTACCCGTCAACTAATGGATTTTTACGCCTTAAAGATATGCGTGCGTGAGATTGAGAAACATTTTCAGTTTCGTAACGAGCTGTTAAAACTATTCTAAAATCTTTAAAGTGAATTTGATAATGTTAAGACAAAAATGTATGCCCCTCACCTTGTTGACAATCTTTTACTTTGTGTTATATTGCAATGCATTTCTGTAGTATAATCAGTAGCAATAAATTTAGATTGTTAGACCTAATATCCCTATGCTGGCATTAATTTGACCATTGACAATCCCCCACCTTTTTTTTTTTTTTTACTTGATTCACAACAGAAAACGATGTCCGTTGTGGTGCAGTGGATATCGACTTAGAACAACAAATCGGGAAGCTGAGTTCGAATTCCAGTTGAATACCTTGCATTCACTTACGCACAAATACCCTTGGGAAAAGTATTCATCCGTCTCTTCCCTCCAGTTATGGGTTAAATAAGACATATTGAGTTCTATATCCTTGGCTGGCAACCAGTCTATTGCAGAAAGCAATGGCAACCTACTGCGGGATAATCTTCTGCCAGTCATATCTCTTTCGAGACATGATCGCCCAAAGCATGTATCACGTATGGCACTCAAGTGACTGACTGAATATAATAGTTGAAAACGTAATTAAAACTTCTGTTGGGTATAAAGTGGGGTATCAGTTTTATATTGTTATGAAGTAATAAACTGATCCCCCACTAATTATGCTTAATAAAATAATGTAATATATACATCTCTTCCCGCTCTATGAGTCAAATAACAGGACAGGTTGGGTTCTATAGCCTTGGTTGGCAACCAGTCTACCGCAGAAAGCAATGGCAACCTACTGTAGGATAAACTTCTGCCCAGTCAGTCATGTCTCTTTCGAGACATGATCGCCCAAAGCATTTATCACTTATGGCACTTAACTGACTGACATAACAGAAATTGAAATTAAAAAAATGTTAAAAAGATTGACTGCAAAATTCAATGTATTTTTCCGACCTTAGTAGGGCAATAATAATTTATACTGATAAAATCAGTTGACGGTTAAAATGAGTTAGAACTCAAATAGTTATGAGTTCAATATCAAGTTACAGCAGTAGTGAACAATTAATTTAGAGAGTTAAGTTAAAGGGAGATAACTACATGGCTACCAGAAGTAGCATTGCACAAGGAATGAGAATGATATACCCCAGTGATCGTAATAAAGGGTTTTGTTCGAAATTTCTAGCACCTGAAAAAGGCCGGAGCATACAAAGGCAGAAACATCTTAAACATGGCAGTAAAGATGAGGACAATGTAAATAGTGTAATTAAATGTGCTTTATTTTGTAATTTTGTTTTACTTGTGTTGGGGCGCTCTCCACCTTTGTCTACAGTAATGGACTGTCCTAAGCACTACATAAAGGAGTGGTGATGATACCTCAGAGAAGACCTCGGAAGTCAGCCGAGTGAACAAGTCAGTCGGGTATTTCCGGTATTGGACCGGAAGTGTTCTATTGGTCAGACTCTTACGTATCACGACAATACGTTCTACTAAACCCTTGTTCTGTATTCTACTAACGACCTCTTTGTAAATACTTCTCTTCCTGCTAATACACCTACTTTATACAATTACGTTCTTTGTATTTATTTCACAATAATTCTTACCTGCAACATAACTTGTAAATAAATATGTGTAAAGTTTATGCAGATAGAGTCATGTGCATGTGTTATGGTGAAAGACTTATTCTATAGTGAATAGACTCTCCCACCTAATTTAAGTAAGAGTAGTAAGAGGAACGAGGGTCGGTCGATGTTAGACAATAGTCGTAAATTAGTCGATTATGAAAGTAGTCAGCGACTTGGCAAGATTACACTGCGTAATACATATTACATCAAGTTCCTAACATTTTGTACACCGAGCCTGTTAGGACCGACTTTAGCACAATTACTGGCCTCCACGGCGAAAATAACTACACAACAGTATGTTAAGTTCCAAAAATGTAAGTAAATTGTAACCGTGTTCATAATTCTCTTTGTAATTAACTAACAGCAAACCACTACAAAATTGAGGAGAAGATTGATATTGCATCTTTCCCACAACAGTTTTGTCTGATCTCATTTAAGCACACATCAAGATCTACCAGGACCTATCTGTGACAGACTTGTTGGCAATATATATATATATACATATATATATATATATATATACATATCATCCACATGCAAAATAAAGATTAAAAACAATGAAAGCATTCCTAATAAAAACGAGAAATCCCACACTTAATAGCATCAGTTATGTACACAGTAAAATCAGCAAAACCATCCTCAACAGAATCAAAGTCTAAATAAAATCATGCTTCAGAATAACACAGATTAATACCAATGACGTCACCTACTGGTTTAACCAAACAAATAAGACCAATTCTTCGTTTATCCAGTTTGACATCATGGATTATTATCCTATCTCCAAAGACCTATTCACTTTGGCTTTAGAATTTGCCATGGAGTATTTCAATCTAACCAACAAGGAATGGATAATAATCATGAATGCAAAACAATCCATACTCATCCACAATAATGAACAGAAAAAAATGACCAAAATATGAAGACCTATTTGACATCACAATGGGATCTTTAGACTCAGCTTTGTCCTCAAACCTTGTTGGACTATTTATTTTGTACAACCTTATGACAAAAACAATATTGATGACAATATTCTACAGGGATGATGGTCTTATGGTTATAAAAAAATTCTACTAATAATAAAGCCAATAGAATTAGGAAATTAATATATAGGAAATTGTAAAGTATAAATCTTAAGCTTATTATAAAAGAGTAAACTTCCTAGATGTAACACTTGATCTAGTAGATAGCATTTACTAACCCTACTTAAAAACTAATGTTAACCCTATATACATCCACCCTAAATCTAACCACCATACAACAATTGTCAAACATATACCCTTCTCTATTTAAATAGAACAAACATGACAATAGAAAGAGAAAAATCATTTGGTATACACCCCTATTTAACCAGGCGATAAGTACTACTAAGTTAGGGCATAAGTTCCTCAAATTAGTTGAGAAACACTTCCTTAAAAATCATCCCCTTAACAAGATTTTTAAATACTCTTAAATTGCGTTATAGTTGTAAGGATAACCTTAAGAAGATCATCAAAAAACATAATAGAATGTTAAACCAATAAAATAATCTAAGCAAAAAATATCATAAATAAATTATGATTAAATTAATACTTGCAATTGTTGAAAAATCAATTAAGTGTCCATTACAAAAAAAAATCTAATTCTATAGTCTACCAATGCTTTATTTCTGGCATAGAAAATCTTATGTGACGATAAACATTCACACTTACCAGAGCCAAAGCGTCCAAGGTGTTTTGCTTGTCGGGCTGCTGTGTTGTGATGAAAGAGTGCGTAAAACCCACGCCAGAGAGTTCATCGTCTCACCAGCTACGTCCTCGCCAGTTTGGTCAAAGAAAGGAATATTCTTCGACCTGTCATTTTATGCTGAGTGAGAATGAGAACGACGGCGATGATTGGTGCGTCGGCAATGACTTTTTGTCCATAAAAAGGGTCTGAGAAAATGGCTGGCAGTTTTGTTGTGACCCTGGTGACGTGCTCAACTGAGATAGAGCATTGAGTTAAGACTATGTTTATATTTGTCTGCATCTTACAGTAATAAAATTTTAAATTAGTTGTACAAAGAACCCTTTTAAAACTTGCTATTATCAGTCCATCTTATTTAGTAATAAAACTTACTGTGATAGTGCTGTGGAGTTATTTTTGCAGTGGAGGTTAGTATTTGTGCTAAAGTCGGTCCTAACAGGTTCGACGTACAAAACGTTAGGAACTTGATATAATATGTATTATGCAGTGTAATCTTGACAGGTCACTGACTACTTTAGTATTTGACTAACTGTCGACTACTATTGTCCAACATCGACTGACTCTCATTCCTCTTACTACTCTTACTTAAATTAAGTGGGAGAGTATTCACTATAGTGTGTTTCACCTGAACAGATAGTACATCACTTTCCACAAACTAGAAACTAATAAAATCCCTACTGTAAAATGAAAAATATATAAAAAGAAAAACAAAACAGAAATTGTAAATCATTACATGAGTCATGTTTTTATGATTACAGAAAAAAATCGCGAATTATAAAATTCCCAAAATTAAACCTGTTAAACAAGGGTGATGAAGTAGCTTCCGTTTGTTATTATTGCCTGATATATATCCTAAAGTATAGTTAATTTATTTTCTTATATAATATAACTAGATCCCTTAATCTATAATCTACCCCCAGCATAAATTTATTGATTCTCCTTTCTTTAGTTAATTTTTTTTGGTTAACTAATAGATCACTTACTAAGTTGAATATATATTTTTGATGTACACGCTATAGTTATATACATTTTAAATCTTTAAATTTCTTATTGTTTGTTTTCTTATACATTTTTATTTTTTATAATTTTTTTTTATTCTTTATTACTGTTTATTGTTTTGTACTAATTAAATTAAAGACCGAGGTCATCTTTTTTAAAATTATTATTACTATTATTATTATTAATATTTTATTAGCATCATCAACATTATTATTATTATTATTATTATACTACTACTATCATAGGGCGATTAATATTATCATGAAATCAAAATGGTTATATTTATAAAACAAAGTTATTAATTTTGCCATTGGAATTAATATAAAATCTAACAATTCAATTTATCTATTTATTTAAAATACAACCCCTAAAGTACTGACCTGCATTTGAAAATTTTTAATCCTAAGAAAATTTCATTTGAAATAATATTGGAATGGCTTTTCCACAAACTAACCGTAAACCTCAAATTGTAACTATTACTTCCTCTTTCCAACTAACGCTGTAACTTATTTCCTCATTTACAATAAAATGTTTTCCTTTTCTCCACTCTACCATTTGAATAAATTAAATCCTTTCATTTTTATAAAAATATTGATCTGAAGAGTTGAATATTTATATATTCACAAAAAAAGTTACTTTTGATAGGTTTGTAAAATTTTGTCCAATTTATTCTATATATATATATATATATATATATATATATATATATTATTGGCAACTTTAAAGTTAGATGGTATGAACATACATTAACTTTCAACAACAATGCGTACAAAATTAAAACATACCTTTTTAAATATTTTTGGTACTTAAAAGTTAAAATTCTTACAGTAAAACTGAAAATATAAAAAAACTAAAACTTGTAAATCTTTACAGAAGCAACATTTCCTGCATTTACACAAAAAAATTTAAATAATCATGTTTGCTAAGAAAAAAGCTCTGTTAAACCAAATAAATGAATTAACAGTGGTATGCAGACACAGTCTATCTTTTATCTTAAAATATAGTTTAAAAATTTTTAATAAAAAAACAATTACATATTTTATGAGAAATCCCTTGATTAATTTAATTTTATTAAAAACACCTTAATTAATTTTATTAGAAATCCCTCGATTAATTTTATTTTATTAATATATAATAGTCCACCACCTGCGAATAATTACTTTGTTTTAATTAACTTTAATACTGCTGTTTTACTGTCTATTTAGTACTATTAGCATCCTATAAAGATATTCTGCTGTTTTTATTTTATCAACAGACTCATTTAAGATTTGAATAAAAAAAAACGAAACACTTCCACGAACGATACATTTGTTGTTGCAATATCTTCCGTTCGTGGAAGTGTTTCGTTTTTTTTTTATTCAAATCTTAAATGAGTCTGTTGATAAAATAAAAAAAGCAGAATATCTTTATAGGATGCTAATAGTACTAAATAGACAGTAAAACAGCAGTATTAAAGTTAATTAAAACAAAGTAATTCATCCTCAACGATGAAAATAAGTGCCGATTTATCATGACATGTTAAAATAACTCGCCCACCTCCACCCTCTGACCTTATTTTTCTATTTATTGCAGATCAAAATTAATTGGTTAATCGATACATACGAGTATATTTTTAATTCTGACTTTATGCACTCTTCTTTAGCTGTTCGAAAAAAGTCAATGAATTGTTTTTAATTTCAATAAAAATCGTTTTTGTCACCATTTACCAACCATCGTCTGATGAAGTACAATTTATAGTACTGAAACATGAAAGCTTCTGTATAGCAATGCAAAATATTTTTTTATTATAATCACTTATAATAAAAATATTATGATAATTATACACACACACATTTTATATATATATATATATATATATATATATACACACACACACACACACACACTAGAAAATGTTTTAGATATTCTACAATTTCATGGGTAACGTATTTTGCAGGTTTGTCTGCAAAATACGTTACCCATGAAATTGTAGAATATCAAATCTTTTTCTAGATTATATTACTCAGTTAAATTAAATAAATTTAACACTGAGTTCTTTTGAGTTCGTCTATCAGAATTTACTTGATTTAAATACCAAATATTCTACGTTATATATATATACACACACACACACTTTAGAGCATCATTATTAACAATCTGATGATACATTGTTCTTTCAATGTCAAAACAAAATGTACAATTTTGTAGCAGATTGTAGTTTGTACATATTCTAAAGTATAATTTATAATAAATATTCATTAGTCTATTTTTATAATGAACACTGTTTTAAATTAATGTTTTGAACAGTTGCAAATATTTTCTTTGTTCCATATTCATTTGTTGGATATATATGTGTGTGTGTGTGTGTGTGTTAATTAGGTATCATCATGGCCTTAGGAACTGAAAACATTTTAAATTTTGTTTTTGTTTGATAATAGCCTAAAGAAAGTTAATTTGTGTTAAAAGTAAATTAAATTTCTATATATAAATAAAGTTTAAGGGCATTTCAAATGAAACTGCATCGACTTGTTTACATGTCACTCATCAACTCAATGAGTCTTCATTAAAAATGAAAAATTGTAAACAAATTTTTAAATTCTTAAAAATTCAATATGTTGGTGTTTCAAACTAAATTAGTAAATTTAAAAATTAATTAGATTTTATAAAAATAATGCTTAATTTCTGCTTAAAAAAAAGGTCTAAAACATTAATTTTCTACATTCATCCCGGATTTCAGCAATAAACTAATGAAAATATAGGTATTTATGTAAAAATATACTCAGTTATAATCTGAGATTAAGGACAGAATGGTTAAATAAATTAAAGACAAGAGGAAAACTATTTTAAATCGCCTACGCGTTTCGTCTTCTGATGAACTTTATCAAGGCAAAAAGACGAAATGAGCTTTATTCTATGTATCTATGGATTGTTCCTCCATCTACATCGGAGAAACAAGTAAAAATCTAAAAAAAACATATATGAACACAAGAGACATCACTAATAATAATCTAACAAATGCATTAATGATTCACTGAAATAAATTCAACCACAATTTCGATTTTAAAAATCAAACATCAATTTGCGCCCTGGATTTTCCCCAAACTCACCTTTACTTATGGAAATTATACTAAAACAGACTAACATACATAATAAAAATTATTTTAAAAAAAGTTGATTTCTCTTCATTTTAACATCTCGTGACTTTGCACTACACATGAAGGAATTCTAAAACAGACTAACACACGAAATAAACAGTTTTCAAAGAAAACTGTCAAATTCCCTTCATTTTAATATCTCGTGACTTTGCACTACACATGAAGAAATTCTAAAAACTAAAATATTCTGTCAATCTTTTGAAATGATTTGTGAGCGTCTTTGTGGTTGCCAACACTGTTTCTTTATAGATACGTAATTTAGAATAAAGCTCATTTCGTCTTTTTGCCTTGATAAAGTCCATCACAGGACGAAACGAGTAGGCGATTTAAAATACAGTTTTTCCTCTTATTTAACCACAGGTATTTATGTTTAACTTAACCTTACCATCTTTAACCTTATATAACCTATAGTTTAAGAGACAGTCAGTTAAGTGCCGTATGTGATACACGCTTGGGCGATCATGTCTCAAAAGATACATGACTGACTGAGCAGAAGATTATCCAGCAGCAAGTTGCCATTGCTTTCTATGGTAGACTGGTTGCCAGCCAAGGCTATAAAACCCAATCTATCCTATTATTTGACTCATAGCTAGAGGGGGAAGATATATTATTACGTAGTAATTAGTGGGGTATCATTTTATTACTTCATAACAACATAAAACTGATCCCCCACTTTATGCCCAGTAGAAACCTTAATCATGTTTTCAACTATTATATTCAGTCAGTCAGTTAAGTGCCATACGTGATACACATTTGGGCGATCATGTCTCGAAGGATACACGACTGACCAGGTAGAACATTGTCCCACAGTAAGTTACCATTACTTTCTGCAGTAGACTGGTTGCCGACCAAGGCTATAGAACTCAATCTGTCCTATTATTTGACCCATAACTGGAGGGAAGAGAGATTCATAACTTTCCAAAGGGTATTTGCGCGTAAGTGAATGCAAAAAATTCAACCTGAATTTGAACTCTGTTTCCCAATTTCTCATTCCAAGCCGATATTCACTGCACCACGTGTATTTTATGCATTTTTTTAACCTCGTAGAATTAATTTTATTTTTTTTTATACTATATTAGAAGTATAAAAGAAAAAATTAAAACCTAGTGAAATTGTATTTCTAGTTTAATTTATTACTTTTTTATTTGTACCCAAGGTGGGTTTTTTTTATGTCATTTTCAACCTAAGAAAAGGTACCATGCAGAAAGCTCAATGATAAACTACTGTATATATATATATATATATATATATATATATATATATATATATATATTTTCCAACTACCCACCATCAATAATCATGCAGATACTACAATCTGTTAACTGTAGGCTTTCCAAATCTTCTTACAATGAAACCATATTCAACAAAGCTAAAAAGACTATGAAACAGCCCTAAAAGATAAGATCCTTGGCTATACTAACACACACGACAGCACAAAAGTCAACAGGAAGAGAAACATCATGAAGTCACTGCACAACAAAAACGTAAAAATAAAAAAATAAAAAATAAAAAAAAACAGAAAAAAAGAAGAAAAGGAAAAATATTCATTAAACTCATACATAAACACTTCCTCACATTAAGCACCCTCCACAATATATTAATCAAAAACACAGTAAAAATCAGCTACAGCTGCATTGGGAACATGACACAAATAATAAAAAAGCACAAGAGTAAAATAATCAACTAACCACCTGAACAAATTTAAACCTATGTGAAACTGCAGAACAAAAAATGAATGGCCCTTAAATGGCAATTGTTTGCAGAACAATGTAAAGCCACTGAAAAGTCATCAGAAAATGAAGAAAAAAATATTCATAGGAGTAACTGAAGAATACTGGAAACAAAGAAACTATACACATAAAACATCTTTAAAAATAGTAAATACATGAACACTTTCTAAACAAATCTGGAAAATTAAAAGAAATTTAACAAAAAATATCATGGAAAATATAGAAAAGAATATCAGCTTATAACAATCAATCCTAAAACTAAATTCTGCCGAGAGAAAAAAAAATAGCTATAATTACCTTCCCAGACTAAAACAAATTACTAAATGAAAGCCTGAATAATGTAAATAATTTGAGTACAATAGTTGTCAATTATGTTTCAATAAAAACACACTTTCCAGAAAACAAAGACAATTTGGAGATTATATGTCAGTCAGTCAGTCAGTCAGGTGCCATACTTGATACACACTTTGAGCAGTCATGTTTCAAAAGAGACATGACTGACTGAGCAGAAGATTATACCACAGATTGTCAATGCTTTCTGTGGTAGACTGGTTGCCAGCCAAGGCTATAGAACCCAATCTATTGTTATTTGTCCAATAGCTAGAGAGGGAAGAGATGTATTATATTATTAAGTAGTAATTAATGGGGAATCAGTTTATTACTTCATAACAATACAATACCGATCCCCCACTTTATGCCCAGTAGAAAATTATCCCGCAGTAGATTGCCATTACTTTTTGAGGTAGACTGGTTGCCAGCCAAGGCTATAGAACTTAATGTGTCCTATTATTTGACCCAGAACTGGAGGGAAGAGATGGATTAATACCTTTCCCAAGGATATTTGGGTGTAAGTGAATGCAAGGAATTCAACTGGAATTCAAACAAATTCCTAACTTGATCTTTTGCCTAATTTTATGGAAATTTTCAAAGTGTTTACTAAATGTATACATATTCTTTTCTATTGGAATTCTGTAGAACTACTAGGCAGTTGATATTAGTTGGCAGTTAGCTGAATACTAAGGAGTCAGCTTTAAGTGGAAGATAAAGTTCCTAACATTTTGGGTGCGTTAAGTCAATTAGCAACTGACATAGCACGATTATAACCTTCAGTGCGAAAACTACTCCACAACAATTAGTCAAGGTATTGACTTCTTGGTAGCAGCAGGGGAAGATGGTCCAAGCATTATATTTTTAATCATTCCACCCCAAGCAAGACAGGAGTGTTACTAGTGCATATGGGGTCACAGTGAGAGAAAAAACTGGGTACAGTGGGTATTGAAGAAAGAATAATAGATCAGACAGAAGATTGCAATTGACATTGCATTTAAATTTTTGGAAATTGAAGCTATCAGGAAAGCAAGTAAACAGAAGGGAGTTCTGCAGGCAGGAAGTGTGAGAAAAACTGTTGGAGTAGAAGTGGCAGTTATATTTAACTATTTTGATGGCAAAAGGGTGGGACCTAGATGCCAATCTAGTAGCATCCTTCAATTTATATGGTTGGGGAACCTGGAAAAAAGCCTTGTCAGTGCAGTTGTCATGAAAATATTTGTAGAAAAAACAAAAGAAAACCACTCAGTGAGAAAGTGACTGAGACTGAGATGCCAAGTCAGGACCAATGATATTGCAGATTCTCAGGATTTTGTCAAAAACTTCAACATGAATAGCAAGAGCACCCGACCAGATATGGCAAGAGTATTCAATACACAGACAAATGGTAAATTTCTAAATGTGTGTGCAGCATTAGTGAAATGTACCTGGAAACTATATCAAGGCTTAATCTAAACATTTTAAATTTGGTTGGGGATCTGGTTAAGATGCCATTAATGATTGTACTAGCATGTATTTAGAAGACCTTGACTAATGTGTAAAGAGAAGCTTCACTGTCTAGAAATGGTGTCTCAATAAAAGCATGCATCCCCTAAGAGGTTAGCAGTAATAGTGCAACATTTTTTCCTGCCTGCCAAGAAGATTTTAATCACGATATTGATTTTGCATTCAAACATTTCAAACTGTCTCTGGTGGTAAACCAAGTCAAACACACTGAAAACATTGAAACTAACAATGGACATTGGCTTCTGTTCATAAAGAAATTAAGTATCAAGAATTTTGAAGGGACTTACAATGTATGATCTGTTAAATATAATATCAAACTGAATGTAGTTCAAATTTCAATCACTCATTGTGAACATCAGGGCTTTGCACACAGTACCACTGTCAATTAATATATACTAGCAGTATAGCCTGGTGTTGCTCAGGTGTAATGAAAACTTTAAAACTAATACATGGTCCTGGAGCTCAGACTCTTTGGACGTTGACACGAAAGACTAAATAGCAATAGTTGTTTCCAGTTAAAGTGAAACCGTAGACTGAAAAAAAAAAAGAAAGGATGTAAGTCAAATTTTTATTTGACTGGTATTGATATCAAATAAGTTTTTTCATCGTGAACTGAATTTTGAAGGCTAAATAAGTCCTCTGAGTAAATGGTATCATGGCTGAAACTAAGAACTACAATTATACCTACTTAGAGCCAAAACCGAAGCAAAAACTAAAATAAAAGGGCTGGGGAAAAAAAAAAGAGATAGACACACACACAAACATCTTGCCTTTTATATATATATATAAAAAATCGATTTTCTGCACTATTGTAAGACCTGCAACCTCTCAACTTCTGAATATCGTTTCTTATGTCTGTCTATGAGTGTATCAAATATGATAAAAATTGGACCACTCCTATAGCCCAATTTTTTTCGATTATCGATTTTCAATATTCATCGGGAGTACCTCAACACAAAACTTAGCTAAGAACACTCGCAGACGCTTATAGTACAACTGTGTAAATTTTCAAGAAAATCGGTTCAGCCATTTTGGAGTCTATAGTTCCATTTATAAAATAAGTTTAGATATTAGGAAAATACTTTACTCATGAGCTTACTAAAGAAATGCTTTAAAATTAGGAAGAAAGAAACTGTTAGCAGATTAGGAATAAATGCGAACATTGCTGATAGAATGCTATATTAAGAATGTAAAAGCATTGCTAATAATTTCAATAAAAAGGCATTGAAAATTTGAAAAAGATTTTCTGTAAAGATTTTGTGCTACTGACAAGGCTATTTCATACACATAAGCATTTTCCAAAACTATATATATATATATATATAATAATGAAATGGGTTTGTTCCAATGAGAGAAATTAGTATAGAATAAAAAGTGTGAGAGGCTGTGAATGTTTTCTTTAAAGTGTATGTTTATTGTTTTTGTTATTATAGATGTTATGATACATTAAGTGTCCATAATGGTATTTGTGATGCTACACATGTTTCAAGTATAAAATTGACTCTTCAGGTGAATAAATTTGTGGCTATACATATCAAATCCCTTTTGTTTCTGATGGCCAAGTTGTTGTTTTATAAATAAGTAAGTAGAAAAAGTAAGAAAATACATAAAACCAAGAAAATAAAATAAGATAAAATAAATCAAATGTTTGCGCATTGAATAGTCTGTGTTTTTCCCATCAGCATGTGTATAAATGGATAAACAAATAAATAAATAGATGAATGAATCAAGTGCTTACCCCAATTTGAAATGATTTTGGTCTGGGGTTACCTTTTTTGTACGTTAAAATTATCTTCTAGTCGCCTTTGCTTATCTATAATCCTTTTCATCAGTTAGTTGGTTGTTTTTATTGCTTTGACGATGTTTTAAATTTTGTGTGTGTGTATGTGTGTGTGTGTGTTTATTTTGTTTTTATGTTTTAGAATTGTTTTTATGGGTCATCTTGTTCTTTTTTTATTGTTTGGTGGTTATCTTTTGAATTTGGTGTCTGTATGTATGTGTGTGTCTGTGTGTTTTTCATGTCGTTTTGTTGAGTGAAGGCTTGTATTTTTTATGAATCTTTCTTCCTGCATTATTAATATTTCATAATCTGTATTTTGAATAATAGGTATAACTTTGAATTTGCCATCATTACATTCATGCAAATGTTGGGAAATAATTTCCTGTTATATGATAATCGTATATTGCTTTCATGAAGGGATATTCTATTGTTAAAGCATTGTGTCGCTCCCACATATCTTTATATATATATATATATATATATATATATATATATATATATAGTATTTAGGCAGCAAGTTTTGTTAAAAACGAAAGACAAGGTGCTATGGTTAAGTTTTTTCTTTTTAATTTTTCATGTTATCTTATTTTTTTGTTTTCAGAACATAATTTATATAAAAATTGTCCAAATATTTTATCTAACCAGTTTTAGTTTGAGTTTTGTTTAATGGCATATCAACACCTCTGTGGGTTATTTAATGACAAAAAGGTGGGGGTTTAAGGTATTTTTTAATGTTCGGTTATAGTGAGAAGGTTGATTTAGTCACATTTTGATGAAAAATTCTTTTTATTTTTTATTTTAGAAAACTGAAGATGTCTTTTAGTTTTGTATTCAAAAATTATATTTTTTTGTTTTCCTTCAAAAATGTATTATGGCAATATTTTTTTTTTTTCATTCAAAAAATGCGGTATGGTAATAATTTTTTTTTTTTCAAAACTATTGTTGGTAATATTTTTCTATAAAAGTCTATTTTTATGTATGTATTTCTATAAAAGTATTTTTATACTTTCATAGTGTTTTGACCCTAGTTTGGGGATAAACTATATATATATATATATATATATATATATATATATATATATGAGATGAATATGAGGATTAAGATAAATAAAATAAGTAAAGAACAAGTAGGAAAGAATGTCTTTAATCTAACATGATTAACTTTAACAAGCTTCTGAAAAATGTCTCTGAAGAAGCTTGTTTAATTAAAACGTTAGACTAAACATTTTTCCTACTTGTTCTTTACATATTCTATTTATATATATATATATATATATAGAGAGAGAGTGATGTAAATTAATGAATATACATATGAGGAGGGTGTAAATATGTATATTATTATTCAAGTGTTAATAAAACAGTGCTCAATGTATGAACAAGAGCTGTATTATATATATATTTTCCATTTTTAAACAAGCAAAAGTTCTACAATATAATTGTATCGAACACTTTAATACAAATGTTTACTGGTCTAACCCTATTATGACCAAAAACTAAGTATTAAACAATCAATATATATAAGTAAATATGCATACTATCCTACGTCTATGGCACAACTCAAAGTTTCATGCATTACGCAATTATCAGGTGCATATTTCAAACTGACATTTTAATAGATTTGAATTTAAGTTCACTTGATGTTCATGGAAATTAAATCTTATAAAGTTAAGTTACTGCTTTTTTAATAACATGATTAAAAATTTAAATATTCTATAGTTACATATAGATAACAATTTTAAATAAAAAATTAAAAAATTAAAAATAAATTACAAAAATAATAAAATGCAGGGAGAAGAAATAAAAGGGGCGTAAATCATGAGCCTTAAAAAATTAAACATTCAAATCTTACACATACATAAAAAATGTAGTGAAAATTACAATTTATATAAAAATAAAAAGAAAAAGAAAAATTAAGTAAAATTTAGAATTAAATATTAAACAATGTAAAGAGCAAAAATAAAAGGGTTTTAATTCATAATTGTTAAAAGTAACTAGCAGTATAGCCCGGCGTTGCTCGGGTGTAATGAAAGCTTTAAAACTAATCCATGGTCCTAGAGCTCAGACTCTTTGGACGTTGGCATAAAAGACTAAAAAGCAATAGTTGTTTCCAGTTAAAGCAAAACTGTAGACTGAAAGAAAAATGAATGGATGTAAGTCAAATTTTGATTTCCTCGTATCGATATCAAATAAGTGTTTTTCATCGTAAACCGAATTTTGAAGACTAAATAAGTCCTGAGTAAATGGTATCATGGCTGAGACTAAGAACTACAATTATACCTACTTAGAGCCAAACCCAAAGCAAAAACTAAAATAAAAGGGCTGGAAAAAGTACAGACATACAGGCAGATAAACAGACACACACACACACACACACAAACATCTTGCCTTTTATATAATCGATTTTCTGCACTACTGTAAGAACTGCAGCCTTGAAACTTCTGAATATCGTTTCTTATGTCTTTGTAAGTGTAACAAATTTGATTAAAATCGGACCAGTCCTATAACTCGATTTTTTCGATTATTGATTTAATATTTATCGGGAGTACCTCGACACAAAATCTAGCTAAGAACACTCGCAGACGCTTATAGTACAACTGTGTAAATTTTAAAGAAAATTGGTTCAGTCTTTTCGAAGTCTATACGTAACAGACACACACACACACACACACACACACAAAATTCCATTTATAAATAAGCTTAAATATTGCAGGAGGAAGAAAAAAAAAAGAAAGGAACAAAGAAATAGGCACACATATAGAGGGATGTGGTCATTAAATCACTTTTTTTAAGCAAATTAGTATCACTGATATAGTTTAAGATGACAAGTTTTTCTAAAAGTCATAGATTACATTTATCTCTTTCCATTGTAATGTTTGGATTTAGCTATGATATTCCGGGTAATAATTGGGTTCTTACTGTTGTTTTTTAATTTCCAATAATGTATGGATAAAGCAGGACTTTTGCTGTATTTACTGTTGTTTAAAGACATGTGGCTGTTAAATCTTATCTTCCACGTGTTAGAAGTGCTTCCAACGTAAAATTTAAAAGTGCTCAATACTGAGTAGAGCTTAATGTAATTTTGTTATCACAATAGTTTATAAAAGCATTATATCATCACAAAAAAAATTTCATGTTTCAGAACAATCTTGTTCTTCAAGTGATATTTTAAAAACGGTGACAATTGATTTTAGAAAATATAAAATGAATTCATGGTTATTCAAAAAGTTAAGGAGGGGGTGGCTGGAAGAAGTGAAGCAATATAATTACTATTATATATATATATATATATATATATATATATATATATATATATATATGATGTGGATTGTTGGGAGTTAAGGAGGGGGTGGTGGGAGGAAGTTAAGCAATATGATTACTATTATTTATTTATATATATATATATATATATATGATGTGGGTTGTTGGAAGAAGTTAAACAATGATTACCATCTATATATATATATATATATATATATATGTATGTGTGTGTATATATATATATATATATATATATAAAGTAAGTCTCTCTGTGTATGCATGTGTTTATGTTATGTATAAGAGGGTGCTAAACAATTTTTGATCCCGAATAATTGTCACAAAATCCTATCAAAGATCATATTTTGGAAGAAGGATTTTGGTTGGGTTGAGAACTTTTCATTTTCTTCTCATGTGTAAACTTGTATGCACTCAGTGGGTAAGAGAGGAATATAACCAATTTATACACAAATATTTGTATATCTGATCATTAAAACTACAAAGAAATGCCATGATGGAACCTTTTTGCAATCCAAAAAGGATTTTTAAATTGAGATAATTTATCGGCTCTGATATAAAATGAAAAGATAGCAATTGTAGCAAAACCCCTACCAGTTTCACACATAATAATCATGAAAGAGTTCTCACTGGAAAAAAGAAAACTGAAGCATTAAGAGGTTGTCTCAAAGGAATCCTCACCAATTCCTATTTTAGTGGAACACAGGGTTTTCAACAAACAAAAAAAGACGAAACAAAATGACAATTCCAAAGGTGTGAACAGACAAAGCCATCAAGATCCTAAAAGAAAATGCCAAACAACTTTTGTTCTTTTTTTGTTGTTTGCTAAAAAAGAGGAATTGGTGCTAAAAAGCAAGAAAAAGAAAAATTACTATTTTTGTTTTTGGGATATTTGGAGTCATCAAAAAAAAAAAATTCCTTTCTTTTAACAGAAGAAAATCCAAAATTTTCTAAAACTTGAAAAGAACAATTTAGATTTGTTTTTTTTTTTACCTGATAGATTATCAGGATCAGGAGGATTAACACAAATAAAATGTTTTGTATTTGTCACAAATTCTGAAGATAATCCCCGAGTTCAACTCTCACTGAAAATCTATTCTTAATTTTTATCCATGTCATTTTATGGTTGTAGAAGGAAAAACAACCTAGGTGTTATTAGACACAGATTTACTTGAACTAGCATCCTCATCTTGGTTGTTATGTATAATATTTAAGATGTATCTTCTATCCTTTCAGATATTTTATTTTCTATCCTTGACTTGCTAAACCAACATTTTTATCCATTTTGACATTTGTCCCACAAGATGGGAAATTTCAAGAGAGAAACTTGGAATTTTCAACCCAATGTTGATTGCCTACCTCCTCAGAGGTTCTAACATAGAAAGAAATGTCATCTGGGAGATTTTAATTTAGAACATTAAACCAACAATTTCACTAGCAAAATAAAAAAAAGAACAACCCACATTAAATAAAATATTTTTTCGGCAATTAATATCTAAACAAAAAACTGAATAGCAGTGGTTGAATATATTCTTAAGTCCAACATTGACCGAGTCTAGGCAGCTTTCAAGCTTCACCACTAATTCAGTTCCCAAACAAATTTGAAATTGGTTTTCATAGTTAGATAGGACTCCTCCCTAGCTATATATATATACATATATATATATATATATATTTTTTTAATTTAGACTTTTGGTTCAGTCGAAAAAATTACATCAAAATATGTGAAGTCCGAAAAGGGAGACAAACTAAATACATACATAAGTGAGTGAGTGACTAATGCTTCTTATAATAAATTTTATTCTTTATAACTTTTTTGTTTAATATTTTTGCATGTGATTTTCAACATTTAAATTCTTTTATCATTTTTGTCAATCAACCTTTGCTTATCACTTATTTTATCAGAATTAATTATAAATAATCATTTTTATTGATTTTTTTAATCAATTGCATAGAAGGTTTTTTCTTTTTGATATTTTTCAATGCTGTTTTCAGCATATCAGTCAGTCAGTTAAGTGCCATATGTGAAACACGCTTGGGCGATCATGTCTCTTTGGAGACATGACTGACTGGGCAGATGATTATCCCGCAGTAGGTTGCCATTGCTTTCTGTGGTAGATTGGTTGCCGACCAAGGCGAAAGAACCCAATCTGTCCTGTTATTTAACCCATAACCGGAGGGAAGAGACGGATTAATACCTTTCCCAAGGGTATTTGTGCGTAAGTGAATGCAATGAATTCAGCTTGAATTCGAACTCGGCTCCCCGATTTCTCGTTCCGAGCTGATATCCACTGCACCACAATGCACATGAAAAGTAATATTCTTAAGATTATATTAAACCTGGAATAGAACAGGACAAGTTATTAAACCTGGAAAAATAAAGGACAAGATATTCTAGTGAAGTAAAATATAAAATTTTTTGCTTAAAATATTGCAGCTAAAAATAAAATTTCAACGCAATATTTTAAGTAAATAATTTTTTTATTTTTTATAAAAGTTTGAATTGATAGAAATGCACAGCAACCTCGGAATATTTGCCAAAGATATCAGAGTAATCAAGAACCTCTACTGGCAGCAAACCACCTGCATATGGACAGGAAACAAATTCAGCAGATATACAAAAATAGAAAGGAGCATAAAACAAGGATGTGTCTCTTCACTGGATCTATTCAACTTGTACAGCAAGATTATTCTGGGGACCCTAAAAATTATGCCAGGATTCATCTTTGGCAGTCACAATCTGAACAACATAAGATACGTAGATGATACAGTGCCGATAGCCGACATGGAAAGGAAACTACAAGACGTCCTAAAAAAATGGTAGGATGAAGAAAGCCGGAAGAAAGAACTACAAATAAACTACAAGAAAATCAAATTTCTGGTCATCAGTAAACGGAGGAGCTCAAAATGCCAATCACAAGTTGGGGATACTAAAATCAAGCAAGTATAAAAATTTATTACTTGGGAAGTGTGCTAACACAAGATGGATAGTGCAACACTGAGATCCGAAGGCAAATTGGCATGGCGAAGGACCCATTCCAGAAGCTGAGCAGAGTATTAAGAGACAGGAAAATCTCACTAGAAGCAAAGAATATAATACTTGATTGCTATGGGATGTCTGTTCTTCAATATGGCAGTGAATGCTGTACGATATCAAAGATGAAGGAAAAGCTTGAAGCAATTGAAATGTGGTTCTACAGAAGGATGCTACGGATATCATGGATCGAGCATGTGAGCAATGATGAGGTTTTAGAAACGATGGAAACAAAAAGGAAATTAATACTGAGCACCAGGAAGACAGCTGAAGTTCTTGGGACATGTGATGAGGAAAGAAGGCTCGGAGAAAGTAGCAGATAACATATTTGAAGGGCCTGAGCAGGCTGATGGCAGAGTGGGTTTGGGTGGGGTAACAGGAGAAAGCGTGCTAAGAGCTACCAAGGATAGGGAGACCATGATCGCCTACGTCCTGAAGGGACATGGCACATAGTACAAGTTTAACACAATCACAATTACCTGCAATAACCTTATACTGCACCTGATTACTAACACATACTTGCATCTCAAGGAATACCTGCATCATTTTTAACTTAAAAAATATGCATTTAATCTTAAAACAAAAAAAAACATTTTATTTATTAGAAATATTTTTGTACAATAACATTTTTTCTTCATGCCAATAGATGTGAGGTTTTAATAATGCATTAGAATATATCTTAAACTCTTAATTTTCAACTTCAGAAATCTTTTGGGATTTGCATCATGGACTATTTCTTATTAACAAGATATTTTAGGAGATCCTTATACTTTTGCGCAGACTTGTGTTCTGGAGCAATCACTTCAGTGTTGGGCCAATGATCATTTTTTTCAACCAATTCACCACAAGCAAGGCAATAATGCCACTAAGACACAAGTGGCTACTGGAATACTGACACATGTGGTTGAACATGGATGTCCAGACAACAAATGTAACCGTTGAATGAATTGGGCTACTGGGATCATGTGACCATAAATATTTAGCATATAAAGTCACTCAGACAGAAGTCTGAGTGTGTTCTGTGTTGTACATCATTCCAGTGTTGTGCGTCATTGAAGAGATTGTTTCTGAGTGAATTACTTGAGAGAATTAGTCCAACAGTATTATTGTGTATTATTCAAAAGATTCGTTTAGTATGTTGACTTTATGCAAAGATACCAAATAAAACCGATAAAATGCAGCCGTAACTTCTACTCCAACAGTTTCTTTCCTCGCACTTCCCGACTGTGGAATTCTCTTCCAAATGATTGCTTCCCCGACGGCTACAATCTCCAGGAGTTTAAATGTAAGGTCAATAGACACCTCCTAACACACTAACCTGCTCCCATTCTATCTAGCACTCTTCCCATCTGCCTAACCCTCATCCTCGCTATCCTTACTCATCTGTCACCTTCCTCCTGACATTCCCTATGTCTAACCACTCCTTCTCTTTACCTTCCCCTATGTAGCCCCATGCGCAATAGTGGCAGTGGAATGCCTTGCTTGGGGTGAGATGATTAAAAAAAAAATCATAGATGATGTAGGTTCATATATTTAAATGAAGTGAATTCGACCGTTTTCCTCAATTTTTTATTATGCATCTAATATCCAAAACAATCTATCTAAAAAAAACACACACATAGTAACAACTACCTCGAAAACTATTATGGATATTATCAGATCTAAAAATAACCGAAATCAAAATGATGAACAAGCAGGTGTATACAGAATAAATTGCCGGGATTGTTCCTCCATCTACATCGGCAGGGTTAGAAACAAGTAGAAATCTAAAAAAAAAAAATTTAAAAAAAAACGTCCATATGAACAGAAAAGAGACATGACTAATAACAAATGCATTAGTGATTCACAGGAATAAATATAAATTCAAACACAATTTCGATTTTAAATGCCACAGTGATAAAAAGAGTAAACAATTTATTTAAAAGAAGAGTTCTCGAGAGCGCCACCATCCTGTACTACCAAAACATCAATTTGCGCCCCGGATTTTTCCCAATCTCACCTTTGCTTATGGAAATTATATTGAAACAGACTAACATACATAATAAAAATTTCAAAGGAAACGGTTGAATTCCCTTCATTTTAACATCTGGTTACTTTGCACTGCACATGAAGTAATTCTGAAAACTGAAATCATTATATATATATATATATATATATATATATAAAGTAAGTCTCTCTGTGTATGCATGTGTTTATGTTAAGAGGGTACTGAACAATTTTTGATTCCCAAAAGTTTCTTACAGAATAACGTTATGAAAACTGAAGTTAAAAATGGTGACGAAGATCTTGTTGAACTTTCATGAGGACTGCAGAAGAAAAATCGTATCCTACACATAATTGAAATATTCAGCAGAATACAATGACAAGAGAAACGGAAATCAATTATACTTGGCACTGCAAAAGCAACAGCGAAAAGATCAATATGAATGGCAATTTCAGTTACAAAAACAACAACAAATGTTTTTTGAATTGTTGTTTAAGAAAACGGCAGAGGAAAAAATGTCTCAGTCATTGACTCCAGACGCTATTGTAAATTCCATTAGCAAGTTTGTATACAATCCGGACAAAGCAATAACTTTATAAACGTATTACAAATGGATCTTCAAAAAAAGAAAGTCCGACTATTATTACTGAAAAAATTGTTCCTTGCTGAAAATGAAACATACATAAATTTTATTTTTTCCAAAACAACTAGGTGAGATAAATTTTGAAGAAACTGTAGGGATATTATCAAAGATTTTCAGAGATAGAACCTTATTAAATGCACGGTGGAATTGTCTTAACCTAAAGTGTGACGATAACGATTTTGTTACCTACGCAGGTGTTGTCAATCGAGAACGTGAGAAATTTACGTTAAATGAGTTATTAAATTCTGACTCATTTAAATGTCAGATATTTGTTCAGGGCTTAACTTCAAATAAGGGTGCGGAAATAAGATCCAGGATTCTGGCTAAACTAGAAATGGATTCAAAATTAACTCTCCAAAAATAGTTGAAAAGTGTCAGCGTCTGGTGAATTTCAAACTTGATACTGTATGTATTAAGAGAGATATTTCAGTGAAATAATTTCACAAATTAAATACATAGCGTCTAACCGTCTAAGGAAAAAAAATAGACGTTTTTTAACTCCTAGTAAAACAGCAAAAAATACAGTAAAATACGTAATACTTGCCACTGTTGTGGTGATAGCATTTTAAAAATGATTGTATCTTTAGAACCAAAACTGCTACCAATGTGGAAGATTAAGACAATACTTGTTGAAAATCAAAAAATAAGAGAAACAAAAAATATGTCAACAAATTAAATACCAGGGTTGTAGCGGATAAGAAATTAATTAAAACAAACCTTCTTCCTCACTTTTACAAAAATTCACAATGATGTGTGAAATCCTGGTTTTCCCAAATAGAAAAAGCATTGACCATCTGCTTAAAGAAAAAGTCCAACCCAGAATTCGCAAGTAGGCGTTAAAATGATTGAGGAATGGGAGCGACTTGCAAGACCAAAAAGGACTTCGCGAGGAAGTGCGAAAAATCTAGATTACAATAAAAAGACTTCATCAGCTCCAGAGAGTCAGATGAGAGCTTCAAGACGAAACAACTAAAATAAAACTTCAAATCGACCCGGAGATAAGGTCGGGTCGCACCTTGTTCCCTTTCTCCCTTTCAATAATTACTACTATGAACATTCCTACAAATTCTTGTTATTATTCTTTTAATAAATTTCTATTTTAACATACAAAATATATATTTTATTATTCCACTCTTCTACACTAATCCACACATTCCATCTGACAACCAACCAATTATGATAATTCTGGATGAAACTTATAAGCCGTAGGGAGTTCGGTTAAGTGTAACACAAGTTCAAATCAAAGAAACTTTAACTTATGCTATAGAGTAAAGTCGACAAGCGGAAAGAAAAAAATAGCAAGATTTCAAACGAAATATTTCCAAAGAGAAAATTTGTTTTTGTCACCATTAACAATATAAAAATAAAATTACAATTGGATACTGGGTCCGATATTATAATTAACGAAAACTTTGACAAGACTGGGTAAACCTAGTTTATTGACTGCGAGAAAAATTGCTCGTGGAGTTTCAGGAAAAAAGTTAAATTTATTTTTAGGTGAGTTCACCTTTTATTATTTTTTTCGTCAGAAAGACAAAAAAAAAGTAGTAGTATTCGTGTTAAAAAATACAACAATTTTATTGCTAATGGATAGTATTGCTTTATTTAATCTGTGGGTTCTGCCAATCAATTCGTTTGGCAACCAAGTATACTAATACGGTGTAGAATAACAACACTTACCGGCATAAGGGCCCCAGCTAGCAGACAAAAATAAAGCAGGTTGGAACTCAATACAATAGGGCACCTCGAGATGGTGTAATGGTTAGCAAGCTTGTCTCGCTAGCACTATTGCAATTAAGTAGTGAGTTCGATCCTCACTGGGTGCCCCATACTTTCGGCCTTGTGCCACATCTAAGCTGCGCTTAGTAAATTACAATACAAACCCTGCTGTATTTACCAGGCTTCCCACGCAAGCCCGGATGTGACACATGGTCATTTTAATGTGGGAATTCCCAGCCATATAGCCGGGCCAAAAATATGTCTGTCTATTTTTACCGAGTCGTGGTTCTACCCTTCGGCGGAACCACGACTGAGTTTGTGCTCTCTGCTCGGAAGCAGAGAGCTGACAGTGTTATAGGGTTACAGAGCAGTCATCCGAAGACGACTGCTCCAATACAAACCTTGTAAACTATGACCGGAATCAAGCTAGTATTTATACAGAAATGCTTCCACTCATTTACCAACAGCCAATCACAGCCCAAGCAATGGACTATCCCACTTGAACACAATGAGATGTTCCAGGGCGTCATAAATAGCTCTCTTTCTCAAGGTGGATTATCCTGGTTTCAAATTGTTCCACAACTGAGTGCTTATCTTCGTGACCTTTTGGCGTTCGGCGGAGATGTTTTCTGGAGTGAAGCAAATGGGGTTTCTGTCACTATTAGTCACGGCTAGAATGGTGATATGGACGATGCGACTGGAGGAAGTCTTGTGGGGTGGTCTTCTATCACATCAGGATCTGATCCGATATTTTGACCACCAACTCAAAATAAAGATTAGAACTGATTGGAAACGGTTGACGTCGACAGACTTCAGCAAAAGGTGGATAAATGTAGCGAGCCTGGTTCGTGTGACCGAGACTAGCTTTGATTTTCTCTTTTAGATCTACTAGTCGCATCGGGGTGGATTCCTTTGGAACCCTTCCCTGGTTAAGGTATGCTCCTTCTTGTGTACCTAGTTATGTGAATGATTGTGGATCCCGGCACTGTCTCTTTTGTTATGATTCAGTTCGAGATTCCCAGTTCCACTTTATTTTGTCCCGTTTGATCTCGTCTGGGTCAGTATTATATTTTCCCCTGTCCAAATTATTTTCTCCTATCCACTCCCTGTAGAAAGGGAGCCTCTTGATTTGGCCCAATGGTCAGAATACAGCGGCCTTTTTGTTTTGAGGGGGGGGGGTCCAGCTAACTTCATATCTTTATTTTGTATTTTGAGTTGTAACATTTTTTGTTTTGGGGGAATTATTGTCATCCCCTCCCTCCCTCTCATGCAATTTCATGTGAGAGTTTTATCAATATTTTGTATTTTATAAAATTGTTGTTTCTATATGCACTTGGGGTGTTTTTAGGTCCCCGGATTGTCTTGCAAAATTTTGATACATGGCAGATTGAGTGTTGATGGACAAGTTCTTGTGGTGATTGAAAAAAATTGTAACGTATGCTTGGGTCGTGAATCGGAATAGCTAAATATAAGATAGTTACTGTAGACCATCCCGAGCTTTGTTCCCTTCCCCAAATCGGCCTTGTGCCACAATTACGTGTTACTCATAATAAAGTGCTTATCTTAACAACATAATTGTTCTACAACGGCAACAGTAAAAATTCTAAACTGAATTAAAACGAAAAGTTCCTATAAGTTTTTTAGGTCTTGTGATGTGCATGAAAGCAAAGGCAAATTTTTAAGATGCAACATCAATATCGAGACCGAAAAAGGGTGTACCTTTTGCGGCATTAGTTCCAATCAATAAGGAATTGAAAAAGTTAAAGGAATTAGGGGTCCTTTCCAAAGTACATTACTCTGAATGGGCATCGCCAATGGTTTACGTAAGAAAAAGAAGAATAAAATCCGCATATGTGTTGATTTCCCAACACGGCTTAATGAAATCTTAGAAAATTATAATTAACTGTTACCAATTCCGGAAGAAATTTTCGCCAAACTAAATGGCAGAAATTTCTTTTCCTCAGTTGAACTTGTCAGACGCCTAAAAATACTGTTAGAAGAATGTTTGAAATTACTAACTATAAACACTCATAAAGATATGTACATGGAGTACTGTTCATCTCAGTGTTCTTGACAGGCTCCAAAGAAGAATTAGTAATGTGTTAGGTACCAACTTGGCGGCTCGAGTTCAGCCACTTCTCCACTGACGGGATGTGGCTTCCCTTTGTTCTATAAATACTTCCATAGCTTCTGCTCCAACGAACTTAAGTCACTGGTGCCACTGCAACAGGTGTTTACTCGTGCAACCAGATTGGCAACTGGGTCTCACCCATTCACAGTTAGATTAACCAAATGCAGATGACAATTCTACTCTTGCAGCTTCTTTACTCACACTTCCTACCTGTGGAACTCGCTTCCATATTCTTGCTTTCCTGATGGCTACAACATCCAGGAATTTAAATGCAATGTCAATACTCATCTCTTAACCACTTGACTCTAGTTCTTTCTACGCCGCCCTGTATATCCTTTCTCTCCACCTTTGCAACTGTCATCACACCTGTATATTCATCCTTCTCTTACTCCTTTCTAACTGATACGTCTTTCTCTTTACTCTCCTATCTAATCGTTTTACTCTTATGTATCCCCCTGCACATCAGTGGCGTTACCGCCTTGCTTGGGGTGATACGATTAAAATTATATATATATTCAACTGACTTACTTTTGGGATGAAGGTAGCTCCGAGCTTTTTCAACAAATTATGGATACAATGCTCCCTGCCATATTTGGATGACATTAAAAGCAAAACCAGACAACATGCGGAAGACATAAAAACTGTATTCGAAAGGATCAATGAATACGAGCTCAAAATTAGTGAAACAAAATCTGAGCTATTTATATGAAGAATAAAAATTTCTTGGACAAATTATTAACGAAAGCGTCGACCAAATACTGCCTGATCAAGCGCAATTAAAGACATACTCCACCCCAAATAATTTCGTAACACTGTAAGCATTTTTAGGCTTTGCAAGTTTTTGTTATGTGTATATATTAAATATGCATGAGTTAACAGTACCTTTAAATGGATTTGAACAGAGAAATCGCAAAATGCATTTGAAACGATTTTAAAAATCCTAACATCTGACTTAAATATTGTCATTACATCAGATGCAAGTGATTCGGGAACTGGAGCAGTAATATTACATAAATATGACGATAGAACAACTAAGTCAACAGCGCATGCTTCGAAGTCGTTAATAGCTGCTGAGAAAAACCACATCCAGATCGAGAAGGAAGCCTTGACTATAGTTTTTGCCATGAAAAAGTTCCATAAATTTCTACATGGACGGGAATTTTTCTTACAAACCGACCATCGTCCGTTATTGTCGATGTATGGTTAAAAAAGGGTGCTCCCACACATAAAGCAAATAGACTGTAACGATGGGCTGATACTACTGAATTACAACCGTAAAATGAAATTTTTACCATCGAAGAAATTGTCATGCTGTTTCGCTTAATTCCAAAATTCGACGAACCACTTGAAAATATAGTGATTACAGCAATAAAGGCTGAAAACGAAATTTAAATGACTTACATAAGAGAGTTGCTTATAACACTGGAAGAAATAAGACTTAAGTCGCAGAATGACGACTTCATATAAAAAATGAAGGAACAAATTGGATATAAAATCAAAAACAGAAAGGTAAATGACAGTAATGCATTTTTCAATATGCGATGGACATTGATAGAATTGTAATTCCAACAGCACTGCGAAAATGCTTGTTAAAGAAATTCCACGTTGGTCATCGGGGAATTTCTATGATAAAATCCCTAATGAGATGTTACACTTACTGACCGAAAACGGATGAAGACATACAGAACTTGGTTAAATCACGGAGAGGTTGTGTTCTGGGAGCAAAGGACCGCCAATTAAAATTCAACTTTGGCTGGAAATCCATGGTCTCGATTACATCTGGATTTTGTTGGCCCATTGAATAAAGTATATTGTCTAGTGGTGGTCGACAGTTATACCAAGCTGCCTGAAATATTGAAATGCAAAAGACCAACAACCACGGTAGCAATACATTTCTTGCACAAAATCTTTACAAGGTTTGGCGTACCTTATTCCATTGTGTAGGACAGTGACATACAGTTTACATATAGTGAATTCAAGTTATTCTTCAAATCCTTACAAATACAACTTATTACATCGTCCCCGTGTCATCCAAGATCTAAAAGATAAGTGGAATGCTTTGTTAAGTTCAAAAGATCTCAAAAATCGGAAAGGGGAGGAATCAAATGAGAAAATGCTTCAGTAATTTCTGAGTGCTTTTCAGAATTATGCCAAATCTTAACACTAGATCTGGAAAGTCGCCGGCATAATTGATGTTCTTCAGAAAAATTACGTTTGTATTTAACAAAATACTACATGAACGAAAGGTGAAAATATCAAGGAATATTCCTGTAAATAATTATTTAACCTGGAAGAAAATGTACCAAAGAGGAAAAGAATTTTGAAAGGAAGTGTGGAAAAAGGAAAAATCAGTGGAACAACTTACAAGGGGCAGAGATCAAGCTGGGCGTATAAATGTCACCTGAACCAGTTAAGATGTAGACACTGATTTGGAAAAACCCAGGCAAGAATGTCTCATGGAAGTATTATAGGATACATTCGACATGCCTATGCCACCAGGAATTATTGAACCGCGGTGGTATGGTAAAAGAAAGACTTCAAAGGAATTTTTAAAGTGTAGATCTGACACTAAATAGTACAGACTCTAGAGGAATTCAGATCTAAAGAGGAATTGTTATGTAGTCAGGACTGTAGGCTGGATGTGGCAGAACCTCAACGACGTCCAGCTCTTCAAACTTGTCTTTGGTCTTCCTGGCGGTGTGTGGCTTGGCATTGTCCTGCTGCATCAAAGCGCGCTTTCGGTTGATCAGAGCCGGGTACTTTTGCTTCAACTTTTCGTAGACCTGCTCAAGTTGTTGACAGTAAAATTCGGCACTGTTGGCACAACCATTCAGAACCAACTCAAAATGCACGATTCCTTCAAAATTCCACCAAATGCACAACATGACTTTCTTGCCGAATCGATCTTGTTTTGGAACCGACGGTGTCTCTTTGAGCCAAAAGATTTTTAGAATATTTAATTTTTTTTTGTGTATGTTCATAGGGAGTTTTTTTTATTAAACATGGTATTTTCTGTGTTACATTAAAATTTGTGGTTTTTCCCCAACCTTTTTTCTTACAAGAAAACATTTGGGCAGGGTTAGGGTTAGTTAATTTTAGTCAACCATATTTAGCTTATCACCCCATCTGGCTTACATCAATCACTTTGCACCTCCATGAATAAGAAATAGTTTTATTCTAAATTTCATGCTATAAACAAGAAATGCTTATGTAAATCAGATTAATTTAATTTTAAATTTGCTAATTTTTCAAAAATAATGTGTCACAGATAGACATTTTATTTTTGCAAGATTTTTAAAACAGCGAAAATGGAAGAACAATCTTCATTTTGTTTGAGTTGAAATTCTTATTTTTTTCTCAGTCTATCCCCTCTGGATGTGCGTTGTGGTGCAGTGGATATCAACTCAAAACGAGAAATCAGAGAACCGAGTCCGAATTCCTGTTGCATTCACTTACACACAGATACCCTTGTGAAAGGTATTAATCCGTCTCTTCCCTCGAGTTATGAGTTAAATACCAGGACAGATTGCGTTCTATAGCCTTGGATGGCAACAAGTCCACTGCAGAAAATAATGGAAACCTACTGCAAGATAATCTTCCGCCCAGTCAGTCATGTCTCTTTCGAGACATGATCACCCAAAGTGTGTATTATATATGGAACATAACTGATTGAATATAAGTTTAAAACATAATTAAAACTTCTAAATGGGAGATCAGTTTTCTATTGTTATGAAGTAATAAACTGATCCCCCATTTATTACTACTTAATAATATAATAATCTCTTCTCCTTCTAGCTATGAGTCAAATAACACGACAGATTGAGTTCTATAGCCTTGGCTGGCAACCAGTCCACTGCAGAAAATAATGGCAACCTACTGCAGGATAATCTTCCACCCAGTCAGTCATGTCTCTTTCGAGACATGATCGACCAAGTGTGTATCACATATGGCATTTAACTAATCCCCTCTCACTTCCTTTCTTCCTGATACATGCACCATGCTTGCCAATCATTTCACAGTATTTGTATCTCAGTTTTATTTATATCAGATGTCGACTGCTTATCACAGAAGAATAATCTGGGAGATGCATGATACATTAGATAAGTGAAGAGTGAACAAATATTACTGTTTTATAATCTTTTCACTCTTTTCATTTTTTTTTTCTCTTTCAATTGGAGTAGATAGACTAAGCTATCGCCCAGTTCACACTCCACCCACGTCTATTGAACAGGTGAAGAGGCTCATCCCTTGTTCCCTGTTTAGGATGTGGTTTCTGGTTTTCACTTTTCCAATCTTTATACTCCTTTTTCTTTTATCTTTTCAATTGGAGCAGATGGACTAAACTATCGCCTGGTTCTCACTCCACCCATGTCTATTGAACAGGTGAAGAGGCTCATCCCTTGTTCCCTGCTTAGGATGTGGTCTCCAGTTTTCTCTTTTTCACTCTTACGTAGCCCCCTGCACATCAGTGGCATTATTGCCTTGCGATGGAGGAGAGTGATCATTCTTGAGCCAAGCTCTCTCTTGGTCGACTCTGTTTCTGGGTGAAGAGGAACCCAGACAAGACTTCACCAAAGGGTAGTCTCGTCTGGGGTGAACAGACAAGAGACTGACCCAGCCTTAAGCAGGGTTGAGGGGATATTTCTGGTTAAGCTTGAGGACTTGGAATTCCCACTTTAATTGACCTTGTGTCACATCCACCCTAGTGTGAAGGTGATAAATACAAAGTGATCATACTGACTAGCAGTTCACTAGTAATGTATCTACTTCACGCAGCCTGCGAGTCTTGTATTTGTTCATATACTATTATTCCCAGCCTCTGTTTTGGTGATTACTCATGCAGTAACCTTTTAGGGTTACAACACGAATAAATTGTAATGCTTCAATTAAAAAATTCAAAGATTTTAGTTTGAAAAATTTACAAATGGTGGTTTCAAACTAAGTGAGATGAGATCAGTCAAAACCAGTGACTGAAAAACTTGAAAAATGAAGCAGAAAAGAATTAAAGAATTAAAGAATTAAAGAATTCTCAAATGAAATTTTAAAAAATCTTCAATTAATTCTGATTTTTATGTTTATTTGATTGATTAAAAAAAAAAAAAGAATTAAGAAAAAAAACTCCTGGTTTATTGTTAAGGTTGAATAAATCTTCAGAAACCAAAAAAAATATTTTAATGTTTTTTCCTCTTTTATCTGGTTTTAATAAATTCAATTTCACATTGACCAAATTGAGCTGAGGATGAAAAAGGAGGATAAAAAACTAAGTTATTTATTCTTTCCATTTTACAAGGGCGGAGGCCATTTTCTATGGTATCCGAGGAACTGATCTGCACTGGTTCAATTTCAATGACACAGTTGCGATTGTTAGTTCAAAAGTACAGTCAAAAATTTGAAAATATGACTGATTTGCCAGGTGAATTGTACTTGAGGGTTGAAGCCAAGAAATCTGCTAACAAAAAAGAAAAAGTTGAAAGAAAAGTCTGCATAACAGAAATGTAGCCGAAATATCAGGGACATTTTTTACTCTCAGTTCATTTTAAATTACGTTGTTTGTTGATTTTTAAATGAAATGAGCCCAAGGCAAAGTGAATCAGCAATTTTTCTAACCAATTGATGCAGGATTTCCAGTTTATCTTTTTTATGTTGACCTTATTTATACTTTTTAACTCATAGAAAATAATTAATTTGAGGAGGATTTTATAATGTATATAATAATAGCAATGATGATGACGACAGTAACAATGATGATGATGATAACAATATTAGTTTAATAAAGTGATGTTTGTAATTGGGGAAAAGTAAAAAAAATATCTTAACAGAAGAAGGGTTAAATGGTAGCTGGTGATAACCAATATGTATTTAAAACTCACTGAGCAGGGATGTCATTGAATAAATCTGCACTTTTAAAAAATTAATTGCTCACATATTTTAAAATGGTTTATGAGTTAAGATGCATAAATTCAACTTTATCTTCATGAAATTAGTTTTCCTTCAAAATAAAGCAGATACATTTACTATTTCTATAACAACGCATCACTCAATAAATCCCAAGCCTGACATATAGATGTCACCACTAATAAAAAAATCCATATGATTTTTATGAAGTATGATCCTTCAAATGATACCTGACAAAATTTAGGCCCAATCAAATTATTAGTTTACAAATTAAAGTTATTTAAGTGAAGATACTGTTGCAAATTTTTAAAACAATAGAAAAATTTGAATTGTGTGTTGATAAAGCATCGTTTTCTGATGAGGAAAATTACTGTTCAAGCAAAGTAATGGCTTGATAAATGTTATTTGGACTCTGCTTCATTGAAAACACCAGTTAAGAGGTGGCATGCTGACTTTAAACATGGTCACGCAGAGACAAATAGTGCTGAATGCTCAAATCACCCAAAATTAGCAGTTGTCTAAGAAAACACCAAAAAATCTACAAACTCAATTTGGCTGATTGTAAACTGAAGTTGCTTGATATAGCAGAAGAGTTGAATATATCAGAAGGTGGTATATTTATCATTTTGCATGAATATTTGTCAGTGAGAAAGCTGTGCTCAAAGTGGGTGCCACATTTGCTCAAAGTTGATCAAAAACAACAACGCGTCAAAAATTCAGAGCATTGTTTGCAACTGTTTCAACACAACAAGAAGTCTTTAAGTAAATATGTGCAAATGGATGAAGCATGGATCCACCACTTCACTTCCGTCAAATCAGCAGACAGCTGAGTAGACAGCAGCAGATTAAGCTGTCCAAAGCAACGAAAGATGTAAACATCAGCAGGCAGGGTTTTGGCCTCTATATTTTGAGATGTGCAAGATATTTCGCTCATTGATTACCTTGATAAAAAAGAACCATCAATAATGATTATTTAGCATTATTGGTTTCAAAGGAGAAATTGCCAAAAAACAGCTACAAATGAAGAAAGTGATATTTCACCAACACAATGCACTGTCACAAGTCGATTGCAATGATGGCAAAACTACACGAATTGCACTTCAAATTGTTTCTGCATTAACCCTATTCTCCAAATCTCATCCCCAGCAATTACTGGCTGTTTGCAGACCTCAAAAGAATGCTCCAGGGAAAGAGATTTGGCTCCAATGAAAAAGTGATTTCTGAAACTGAGACATATTTTGAAGCCAAAGACAAATCATTCTCCAAAAAAGGCATTGAATTGTTAGAAGCATTGAAATCAGTGTATCACCCTAGAAGGAGACTATGTTGATGAATAAAGTCAAATTTTGCCTAAAAGTTGTTTTATTAGTTAGGCTCAGGAATTATTGAGTGATGTTACAATTCAGAAACGTATCTATGAGTAAAAAATAAAATAAGCTTTTTTTTTCATGATTATGTGGGTTTACCCACAAAAAATTAAGAGTAAAAGTGATCCACTGTTAAAAAAAAAAAGTTGAAAACCCCTGAGTTAAACAGATTTATATGCTATGCATTGATTTATGAAACTGTCTGATAACATTTTCAAAAAATAAATAAAATATACAACGAAAAATTAATTATTCATTGCCATTAAAACAAAAAGTTAGTCAAAAAGATTTTATTTGAAATATTTGGGTACACAACTTTGTAGGAAATATCCTAAGGGTTAAGACTTTTTTCTTTTTTAAATAACTATTCAAGTTTGTTAATGTGAGAAAATTTCATAAATATTACTTAACAAAACCCGTAAAACTTGAAAATCATTCTCTACAAGCAAACACTTTTATAAAAGTCTATTCCTCATAACGATATATAAAGCAACCAGAATACATCACATAAACCCCCACTCCTTTAAAAAAAATAATTATAGTTTGCATATTTCTTGAGCAATTTTAGAAAGTGATTTCTGATGCATAATAAATTATATTTTCTTTTTTCATACTATTGTTCCCTCAATAAAAGATCCAAGAGCTATTCAAGGTAGAGAGTTAATAAATAAGTATTTGTCTATATTTCTGAGATGAGTTAGTATTTTACAGTATTTACATTATTTGGACTATTGTCCTCATCTTTGTTGCCTTTTGTACGACGTTTCGGCTGTTGTACGCTTTGGCCTTCTTCAGGCACTAGGAATTTCGAACCGAACCCTTTATTACAATCACTGGGGTATCAGTTTGGTCCTTTTCAGCTATGATCACTTTCACAGACTTAAAGCATCCTTATTCCCCTTGGGGTTCCAAATGTAAGAACAACATTCCATTCTGAGAGCTTTTTCCTCCTCATTACATTGTGAAACAGATTCCTTGTAATCGTTTCCCTGAACAATTTAATTTTGACCTCAAGTTAAGGGTCAAGCCTCAACTTTCTTCCCCATCCTTTAATCTTCATCACGTACCACTTTCTCATTTAGCATTCCCTTTTGGTAATGGTAACCTCCACCCAATTTGAGTGGCTCTCGAGTCATGGGTTAGATTAACTTTAATATACAAAAATTAGTTAAAACCACAAATTTACACAAACAACATCCGTATTTTATGTCAACACACACACACACATATATATATATATACAAGAAATAAATTTTATCAGGCATTTTACAGCTAGTTGATGAAGTTGGGTTTTTATTTTTCACGACACACTTCAATGTTCCTCCAATTATCTATTCTAAATGAAGCATTTAGAATAGATAATTGGAATAGATAGAGAGATTGGCCAAAGAGGAGATATTCCTTCACCTGATCAAACAGAATTTGATTTCTTGTGGCAATAACTTGAAGCTTATATTGAATCATAAAATTTCAGGATGTAGACGTAGTAAATACTAAATGCTTCAAATGGAATAAATTTAGTAAAAGAGATAAGAAAATCTGAACTTATTCATAAATGGAACTTTGTATGTGTGTGCCCATTACCTATAGACTCCGAAACGGCTGAACCAATTTTCTTGAAAATTTACACAGTTGTACTATAAGCATCTGCGAGTGTTCTTAGCTAGGTTTTGTGTTGAGGTACCCCTGATAAATATCAAATCGATAATTGAAAAAATCAGGTTATACAAGGAGTGGTCCGATTTTAATCAAATTTGATACACTCATAAACAAAGACATAAGAAACGATATTCAGAAGTTTCAAAGTTGCCGTTCTTACAATAGCGCAGAAAATCGATTATCTCTCTCTCTATATATATATATATAAGGCAAGATTTTTGTGTGTGTTTGTTTATCTGCCTGTATGTCTATTTTTTCAGCCCTTTTATTTTCATTTTTGCTTCAGGTTTGGCTCTAAGTAGGTATAATTGCAGTTCTTAGTCTCAGCCATGATACCATTTACTCAGAGGACTTATTTAGCCTTCAAAATTCAGTTTACAACAAAAAAAAACTTATTTGATATCGATAGCAGGAAATAAAAATTTGACTTACATCCATTCATTTTTCTTTCAGTCTACGGTTTCGCTTTTCATGGAATAGTTTTAAAGCTATTGCCAAGTGAATAATTGTAAATTAAAATAGAATGGTTTCTTTATTAATATTGCACAATAACATGTGCATAAATGAATTTATAAATATTTAATTATTACCTATGTTGCAGTTTCATCAATGAAAGAATGAAAAATATTTAGGATGATGCGGATGAGTTCATCTTTGCTTCCTCGGCTTGTAAAATTTTGCAAAGTAATAGCAACAAAAAACTATTCTATTTTCATTTGGCAAAAACTACTAAAAATAGTATGAAATACATCATTTCTTTTAACAAAACTGGGGTGGCCTAATAATTATGGCCGGTAGGGTATATGCGTGCCTGGCTACTTATATCCGAGGATGCCTGTCTACAGGGTGGTTTGCTAACCCCCATCGCAGACATCTGCTCAGGTACACTTGTTCAACACCACATAGCTTAACTGTAGCTTATACTGCAACTATGCTGAGCAAGCGTCAGTTACATTTCCTGGGTGAGAGTGTTATCCAGTATGAACATCACTCTGAACAAAGCCAGAATAATGAAACTCTCGGTCACAATGACTAGCACAACCATCAACGGCTCCTCAAAAGAACCTGTCTACTCAATTTCACTCACAAAGCTTGGGGCATTTTTTGCATGCCGTGATCGCTTCCTTCAGAAGGATAACATCAAAAAGTCATCTTCCATACAAATCGACCAAAGGTGAAATTCAAACCCGAGCTTCATAATTCATGAAGCAAATATTCTAACCACTTAGCCACCTAAACTCAATCATTGTTTGGATGAGCTAACATTGTCGTGGGGGGGTTTTGTTCATATGCTAAATACTTTTCTGTACTAAATACAAGTATTTTCTGAAATTGTTTTTGATTTGAGTTTTGTTGAATGACATATCAAACTCTGTGGGTTATTTAATGCCAAAAACGTGGTTTTAAGGTATTTTTTTAAGTTTGGTTATAGTGAGAAAGTTAATTTAGTCAGATTTAGATGAAAAAAACTGTTTTTTATTTTAAAAAACTGAAGATGTCTTCTCGTTTTGTATTCAAAAACTGTATTGCTGGCAATAATTTTTATTCCTTCAAAAATGTATATTTTTTCTATAAAAGTTTATTTTTCTGTGTCTTATCACTGGATCTGTTTAACTTGTACAGCAAAAATATTTTGAGGACCCTAGAAGTTATGCCTGGATTTGACAACCTAAGGTATGCAGATGATACAGTGCTGACAGCAGACACAGAAAGGAAACTACAAGACCTCCTACAGAAGGTAGCTGAAGAGTGACAAGAAAGGACTACAAATAAACTGCAAGAAAACCGAATGCATGGTCATTAGAAAAAAGGGCAGCCCAAAATGCCAAACACAATGTGAGGGATACTAAAATCAAGCAGGTACAAAAATTTAAATACCTGTGTTACGAACCCGTTTGGGTTAGCAACACATAAAAATACAATTTTAGTTGTAATAATGCTGAAGGGAGTGAATTAAACTATAACGCAAGATAATTTTATACAGAAAAGGAATTTATTATAACACACAAAATATTCAGTAAAACAGGAATAAGGTGACAGAACTATAATATACCGGACACTAGAACGGATTCAACTTTGTACTAGTTTCATACAATATTCACTGGAAAATAAGAGGTGAGTCTAACGAGGAAGATATTTGGAGGAAGTTTAGGTGGAATGGAAAAAGGTCAATCTCCTCGGCTAAAGATTATATATATATATACAGCTAGGGTTTGGTCAGTGATTAACAAAACAATCTTTACCTTTCACGGCAGCACATGGTATATTCACTGGATGTTGAGGAAGATCTTCGTGTGGAGAATTTAAGCTGGTAGCTTGATGGAAAGTTCAACTTCCTGAACAAATAGCCAGAGAGAGGTCTCCCGCCCGGCCGGTAGCCCAGCAACTCTCTGGTTTTCTATTTCTTCCCTTTTATATAGAAACAGGGGCCTATATTCATTGATCATCTCTTTCTCTGGTCTTTTTCTTCTTTTCCCTGTGACCATAGTTACCAGGCTATTTAATCTCTTTTTGGGAAAAGTAGATCCTAACCCAGTGACCTAATTCATACTACTCTCTTTTCTGCAGTGGCAGAACCCTGACCGAATGACCCGTTACTACTACTGTTGCTAAGGTGACTATTTTAGTCATGACCCACGGCTTTTGGGGTGAAAAACACTTCTAACTTCCTCATTACAACCTGGGAAGTGTTATAACAGAAGACGAAAAGTGCAACACTGAGATCCAAAAGTGAATTGGCATAGTGAAAGATGCATTCCAGAAGTTGAGTAAAGTATTAAGAAACAGGACAATTTCACTAGAAACAAAGAAGAGAGTAGTGGATTGCTATGTGTTGTCAGTTCTTCAATAGGGCAGTGAATACTGGACAATATCATCAAAGATGAAGGAAAAACTTGAAGCAACTGAAATGTGGTTCTACAGAAGGATGCTGCAGATATCGTGGACCAAGCATGTGAGCAATGATGAGGTTTTGGAAAGGAAATGTTATGAACAGGGTTTTTTGTCTCATAACTAGAATGCCTTAATTTATAGAATGATTCATGGTCCGTGGACGAATGTGTGTGTGTGTGTGCAGCACGTGGAAAAAATGCATGGAACGAAAGGAAAGTAGATGTCTACTCACGGTTGACTGGAAGATACATTTATTTTACACGGAGAAACATTACAAAATATGTACATGCGGTATCAGTCCCAAGTTATCGGGTTGTGTGTCACAACCATTAGGGCAGAAGAACATACATGCGTTGACCATATTCCAAGTCTGTTCCCTCATGCGTCCCACGTCTGAATGTGCTGTTGGTCACGTGACTCGTGTGTACCCACTTTCAGAGGTGAAAAGAGAGGTTGTTTGGGAACAGGAAAGGGTTAATTCCCTTGGAATATGTTTTATTTGTTCTAACAGAAAACAAAAAGGAAATTAATACTGAGCATCAAGAAGAGACAACTAAAGTTCCTGGGACATGCAATGAGGAAGGAGGGCTTGGAAAACTTGATACTAACAGGCGAGATAGAGGGGAAAAAGAGACAGGGGAAAGTGGCGGATAGCATACTTGAAGGATCTTATCTGGTGGATGACAGAACAAAGGTTTCAGTGTGTAACAGGAGAAAGTGTGCTAAGAGCCACTAGAGATAGGGAGACGTGGAAAGCCATGATCATCTACGTCCTAGAAGTGTTTTGACCCCAGTTTGGGTGGTTAACTATTTGTTCATAGCTGGGACCCTAACAGGTGCTACCACTCCAGGTCAGAGTGGATCTGGAAACAACAGCAATTAAGAGGTGGTTCCATGCTCCTCACAACCTCCAAATCAGGCCTTGCTGGAGGATGCAGTTTACAGTCATACCCAGGACCTCTGAAATTGTCATGTCAGTAGAACTTCAACTTGCTAGTTCTTCCAGGAATGTTTTTTATTCTTGTTTGCTTGAAACAGAAGCATGAGATAAAAAGATGTGACGACAACTCTTTGGAAATATCTAAAAGAAGTTTTGGAAATCTCCACGGTGAGTTGCTTCAAAAATTAAATGATAATAAAATGCCTCATTATGAACTGTTAGTATTTGTCTATATTTCTGAGTGTTTAATAATAGATCATTCTATTTGTCTATATTTCTGAGATGAGGTAGTATTTACATTATTCGGACTATTGTCCTCACTTCGGTTGCCATTTGTACGATGTTTCGGCTGTTGTACACTCTGACCTTCTTCAGGTACTAGGAATTTCGAACTGAACCCTTTATTACAATCACTGGGGTATTGCAGGGTTAGAGGGAGATAACTCATGACTTCCAGAAGAGGCATTACTATGCAAGGAATGGAGTTCATATACCCTAGTGGTTGTAATAATGGGTTCGGTTTGAAATTCCTAGCACCTGAAGAAGGCCGAAGTGTACAACAGCCAAAATGTTGTACAAATGGCAAGAAAGATGAGAACAAATGTCTGAATAATGTAAATACTGTAAGGGTAGAATTGGTGGAAATAATTTTAATCATTCTGGCACACAATGAAAAGAGGGAGAAAATGAAAGAGAATCATTGCATAGCATGTATCCTTATTTGGGTAAAATTTAGTTTTTTACAAGGCCAAATGAGAGAAAATGGTTTAATATTTTGAACACCTCAGACAAAATGTCATTTTAAAAATTGATTTAAATTTTATGTGGACCTGAAGGAGACTACCACCACCTTTAAATTTGTTGTTTTTCATTGTTTTTGACTTTTTTCAGTGCAGTCTTATTGATTATTACATAAGGTTTCCGATTATCAAAAAACATTTTTTTAAATTTCAATATTCAAGCAATTTGGGGGTGGGGCTCAGTTTCTCATACAATGTTATAGTAAATCCTCCATTTGGGAACCACTCGTGTTCGGGCTCTTTTTTTTTATTTATTTATTTTTTTTATTTTTAGGAGTTGTTGCTTTTGTTTTTGTCCTTTTACAAGTTTTCTTCAGTTCTTGCAATGACATCTTCCTTGGAAACTCCAAGAATGGCTTTATTAAAAAATTTCACAAAAGATTCAGTAGTTGAATCTGCTCAAACAAAAATTTAATTAGATAGGATTGGTTTACAATAAGGTTGTATGAAAAACTGAGTCCCCTCTAAAATTGTTTAAATGTTGAAATTTTTACAAGTTTTTTTTGTCAATCAGAAAGTTTAGGGTTTAATCAATAAGATTGCACTGAAAAAAAGTAAAAAAAAATTGATAATCAACAAATTTACAGTTGGTGGTAATGTCATACCAGAGAGTGGTTCCAAAATGGAGGATCGATTTACTATAACGTATGAAAAACTGAGCCCCCTACGCTTAAACTGGTTTTAATATTGAAATTTTTCCCAATTTTTTTGTCAGTCAGAAAGTCTAGGTTTAATTGATAAAATTGTATTGAAAAAGTAAAAAAAATGAAAAACAAATTTAAAGGTGTTGGTAGTCTACTTCAGGTCTGCCAAAATTTGTTTGCTTTTTTTTTCTTTAACATTTATATGTTCAGCACATTTTTAAAGCATAAATCAACTGTAATAAAAGTTTGTTTTTCAAGACAAACTGAAAAAATAAACTCTGAAATATTTAAATAATCTCACAGACCAATTATTAGTATGCTGGGCTTGATCCTCATTGGGTGCTCAAGAAATGTGATCAGACGAAACTAAGTTAAATAAATATCTATGAGGACACTGAAAATAAAGCAATGCTTCAGCAGTTTTTCTTACTAATATAAGAAGTTTGTGGATGTGCATTATAGTGCAGTAGATATCGACTTGGAATGACAAATCGGGGGGCCAAGTTTGAATTCCAGTTGAATTCTTTGTATTCACTAATGCAAAAATACCCTTGGGAAAGGTATTAATCTGTTTCTTCCTTACAGTTTTGGGTTAAATAATGGGACAGACTGGGTTCTATAGCCTTGGCTGGCAACCAGTCTCCACAGAAAGCAATGGCAACCTACTGCGGGATAATCTTCTGCCCAGTCAGTCATATCTTGAAAGAGGCATGATCGCTCAAATGTGTATCACATATGGCACTTAACTGACTGACTGAATATAATAGTTGAAATCAATTAGTCTTTTACTGGTCATAAAGTGGGGGATCGGTTTTCTGTTATGAAGTAATAATTACTACTTAATAATATAATACCTCTCTTCCCCCTCTAGCTATGAGTCAAATAACAGGACAAATTGGGCTCTATAGCCTTGCTGGCAACCAATCTATTGCAGAAAGTAATGGCAACCTACTGTGGGATAATCTTCTGCCCAGTCAGTCATGTCTCTTTTGAGGCATGATCACCCAAAGCGTGTATCACGTATAGCACTTAACTGACTGACTGAATATAATAGTTGGAATCATTACGGCTTTTACTGGTCATAAAGTGGGGGATCGGTCTTCTATTGTTATGAAGTAATAAACTGATCCCCCACTAATTACTACTTAATAATATAATACCTCTCTTCCCCCTCTAGCTACGAGTCAACAGGACAGATCGAGTTCTCTAGCCTTGGCTGGCAACCAGTCTACCGCAGAAAGTAATGGCAACCTACTACGGGATAATCTTCTGCCCAGTCAGTCATGTCTCTTTTGAGGCATGATCACCCAAAGAATGTATCACGTATGGCACTTAACTGACTGATAGGGAGTTCCATCATCATTGGGGCTTACAAAATGTGTCTGAGACATAAATTCTCTTTCTTGGTGGATTGCATACGGACAAGATATATCTTGTTTCTTCCTCTGGGGAAATTCTTAATCCCCAAATTGTGTTGCATCACACACAATACAATCCTGTTCCTGAACTACCTCCTATTACAAAAATAAAAACTCAAATGATCTCCGCTACAACTCACTCACACTCTCTCTCTCTCTTCAAACTGGTGTCCCAATGCCATTATAAGTCTTTCTCAGAAAAATGGCATCAGTCAGCAGAAGGTTAGTAGATTGTTGAAGAATGGCTTCTTCTTACCTTTTCAGAAATATATTACACTTCATTCTGTATGTAAATATATATAAGTTTTAAGAGAGCTGAACTTTCTACAAAATTTTATTCATGGCACTCACAGTTGAATCTAAACAGACCTCCACTTAAATATTAAGTGTAGGTTCCCTTTAGACTCATCTGTCAACGAAGCTAACCTCGAGCATACCTGCAGTCACTTTCTCTCCCCACTCATAAAGTAGCAACTAGTGCGGTCATGCATAGTATGAAGTCAGTGGCTGCTATTGACCAGCCTTTGGTCACAACAAGGACAACAACTAACTTTTTAAATGTTTCAAACCTTGAAGGAGCATCAAAATGTAGATTATTTTCAAACAAATTTCTAATAAATCAAATATATATACATATATAGAGAGAAAATCTAAAAGGAACATAAATATTATTTCTTCATAATATCGATTTTTATAAGTGGCTCTACAGGATTTTGTTCAGGGATTCACAGTTAAATATAAACAGACCTCCATCTAAATATTAACTTTGGGTTCCCTTAAAAAATAATTTTTGCTTAGTATAGGATCTACAGCCACAAGAATTTGATACAGTCAATGTGATAATGTCAAAGTTTCAGTAAATAAATTTAGTAAAGTGTTAAAAGTAATACATTAACTTGTAAATTGATAAAAGAAGCAAGAGAAGAATGTGGAGCATTCTTGACAAAATATGGCCTGTTGATATACAGTACCGTGCAAATGTATTAGGACAAGAACTATTTTATCTTTTATGAGGCCTAATTGGGGAGCCGAATTCATTGCATTCACTCACGTGCAAATACCCTTGGGAAAGATATTAATCCGTCTATTCCTTCCAGTTATGGGTTAAATAACAGGACAGATTGGGTTCTATAGCCTTGGTTGGTAACCAGTCTACCGCAAAAAGCAATGGCAACCTACTGCGGGATAATCTTCTGCCCAGTCAGTCATATCTCTTTTGAGACATGATCGCCCAAGTGTGTATCACATATGGCACTTAACTGACCGATTGACAGAAAACAAACAATTTGATTAAAGTAATTATGATTTACTCAACAAATGCTTTAACAAAAAAAAATACTTGTTACAAAATAAATTTAATATAATAGTCTTTCGCTTTGAAATAAAATAATTACGACAATTTAGCAATCGCACCTAATGTGTGTGTGTGTATATATATATATATATATATATATATATATATACACACACACAGTACTGTTCAAAAGTATTAGAACAAGAAATATTTTATCTTTTATGAGACATATTGACAGAAAATATTAATTTAATTAAAGTAATTTTATTTGATTTACTCAACAAGAAAAAAAATTCTTGTTATGAAACTAAATTTAATATTTATTATAACAGCCTTTTGCTTTGATCAGAGCCTTCATTTTGTCAGGCATTGACATCACAACCTTCTTCAATGTATCTAATGGTATCTCCTGCCAAGCAGCTTGTATTTGTTTCGAAAGTGCGTCTTGCAAAGTAACATTAGATTTATCAATTTTTTTATCTAAAATATCCCATAGATGTTCAATAGATTAGTTTAAAAATAACTTGTTTAATAGTAAATAGGAAAAATTAAATATAAGTTCTTTTTAATATATTTCTTTTACACCTAGTTTTAAATAATCAATATTTATTAGTAATTTACTTGACTTTTTACCCTGTATTTGAATTTCAGTGAAGTTTTTAGGAAAATCACCCCTGTCCTCATACTTTTGCACACTACCGGCAGTGAGCAAAAGTGTTAGGACAGGGGTGATTTTAAACTTTATTTTGATGCCTCATAAAAGATAAAATAGTTCTTGTCCTAATACTTTTGCACGGTGCTGTAAATAAAATCAGATTCAAATTAGAAATAACGCTTATCTTTGGTTAAATATGCTGTTTGTTTGACTCAAGTGAAATGTCTAAGAAAACTTGAATATGATTAGTCTCAGATCATAAACTTATTTGTGACTTGCATTTTAATCAAACTAATATAAGTAAAACGGCAATGTCTATTTTTAGTTGATAAATTGACTTACAACTTCTCCTTAAAACTCAGCTGATAGTGAATCATGATGGCGCCATTGGTTTCTCTTTTCAGCTAGTCAAGCGTTCCACTACACACATTCGTATCCACTTAATGAATCCTCTTCTTTGTAATTAATCAGTTTATTTATACAGAGAAGGGATATGTTATCATGTCGTTAAGTGCCATACGTGATACACGCTTGGGCGATCATGTCTCAAAAGAGACATGACTGACTGGGCAGAAGATTATCCTACAGTAGGTTGCCATTGCTTGTTAGGTATAATTCCTGAATAAACTAAAATTTGTCTATATTTCTGAGATCAGGTAGTATTTACAGTCATTAATTTATTTGGACGATTGTCCTAATCTTGGTTGCCATTTGTACGACGTTTAATAACAGATCATTCTACTTGTCTATATTTCTGAGATGATGTAGCATTTATGGTATTTACATTATTCGGACTATTGTCCTCATCTTTGTTACCATTTGTATGACGTTTCGGCTGTTGTATGCTCTGGCCTTCTTGACGTGCTAGGAATTTTGAACCAAACTCTTTATTATAATCAGTGGGGTATATGAACTCCATTCCTTGCATAAAGCCTCGATTGGAAGTCATGAGTTATCTCCCTGTAACCTTGCAAGTTACTTGTTCACTGCTGTAGTCTGGTATTGAACTCACAGCTCTATGAGTCAATCAGGAACTAACCAATGTCTATATCCACTGGGCCATGCGTCAAGGACAAGAACAACTGAATTTTTGGAACTTATAAACCTAATGTCCAGTAACACTTTTTTACCAGAGTTCATATTGCCATTTTTTGATTTTAATGATTTTCTCTAGTATTTTTTACCAGAGCTCATATCTAGTATTTCTGATGTTAATTCCTAGCACCTGAAGATGGTTGAAGCATACAACAGCCGAAATGTCGTACAAATGGCAACAAAGATGAGAACAATATATGAATCAAAGAATTAGAACCTGTCAAAAATGTCAGGATTATTAATGTATAGCTCGGTAACACACAGTGAGTGGTGATTTCAATCTAAATCTGATGACTGCATTGTGCATGAAGTTGTACTAACAGGGAAGAAAACACACACACACACATACATACAGATATATATCTATAAATTTTTTGAATACTTAAATTTAGAATTTAAATCCCTGTTGACTAGATGTCAGAATATAAATTAAAAGGATTCAATTTAAGTTTTAATCTTAATTTAACCCTAACGTTAACCTTAAAAAGTATTTTAACCCCCCTACCTTCCTATCCCAAGCTCCTTTAATTGCCTATCTATAGAAAATATGGATTCTTTTACTAAACCCCTTTTTCCTGGGTTAACACATATATGTATATATATATTTTTTTATCTCTAATATTTTTTCTCTAATAATTTTTAAACTGATAACTTCCTGTAATTGGCATTTAGCTCACTTCTACCTAAAAAGTTTAATCAAGTAAACTTAAATAAAAATTTTAAAAATCTTATATTGAAACCCATTTGTTCTCGCCTAAATACACCTCTTCAAACAGCCCAAAATCTTAACCTTAAAAAAGTAATTAACTCGTTTAGTTGTCTATTTTTATAGACAACTAAATGACGTAGAATCTCTATTAGAGATCCTATGTCGAAATGTACATCCGACACCTTTTGAATTTTGAAAATTTTCTCTAAATTAATATATATATATATATATATATATATATATATATATATAAACAAATTTGAAAGTCACTCCGTCCTCAAATTTACATTAGGACTTAATATAAATAATAAAATTCCATTCCTTGATGTATTTATTGATTCTAGCACACATAGATATACTACTTCTCTATTGTGGAAACCAACTAGAATTAACTTGTGTCTTCTTAATTATAATAGTGAATGCCTCAAACGATATGTTAGCTGTTTTAAAAAACTTAATTCAACTCACACAAATGATATCATCTTCCAAATTCATATTCTATAAAGAATTACACAACATTAAAGAAACACTTTTTCACAATGGATTTCCTAACTCCATCACTGATCAACAAATTAAAATGTATCTCCATAAACTTAATAATACCTCCAACAATATTTATAATATTAATAATAATAGTGTACGTCAAAATAAACATAACACTATTAACTTATTATGCATTCAGTTGCAATAGTATAATTACAAACATGATGAAAAACTCTCAAAAACATAATACGTAGAAATGTTAAACCAATAAATAATAATAATCAAATTTAGCTCATCATATCTTATAAAAAATTTAAAACAATTGACCTCATAGTCTCTATTAAACTTGCAACCACACATCTGAATCCTCTACAGAAAATCAATATTTTGTATCAGTTTACATGCCTGTTCAGAGATTGTATCTCTGATACTAATAATAAGCCCACTACATGTCTTGGTTTTACTATAACTACACTCTCCTGTAGACTCACCTGTCACCTTTCTGATCATAGTTCAATTAAACAACATTTCTTAGAAATGTAGGTAATATTAGACAGATTTTAGTTGATAACACAATAATAAACATTCATGCACACAGTAAAAAGAGCCTTCAGATCTTGGAGGCCATCTACATTTCATCAAAACAACCCACACTTAATAAAATCACATTTCAATCTGGTCACAACACAATACATTGTATTTAGACATATGGTTCTGTTATCATTTTGGTCACTCACACGGTGTGATGTCAGAGAACCACATTACAAATTTATGGACCATGTCTGCTATTCAGCGACTGTTATCATTGCTTAGCAATGTTTTATGTCAACACAAGATAAAATCAGCTTTCATGGTGGATGTCTTTAGGTTAACATCCATGTAACCTTTCTGAAGATGGCTCATGAGAGATGAAAGCTTAGAACCAACATAATAAAAAAATATCCAAACGTTGGACAATTTTTGTCTTCATTTTTACCTGGAATTAAAGCCAAAATACAATGTTTAGAATGGCTCATCATTAAACATAATAGACATTGATTGTCTGTTATATTTAAGAGTATATATTTAGATAAACTATACACATACACACACACATATATATATATATATATATATATATATATTTAAAAATATGTGTATATGAAGACTGTAGTAGTGAAAAAATGCTAACTGATCAGTTGAGATGTGTCTGTCACTTTCTCTCTCTTTATTTATATATATATATATGTACTATGTACTAGCAGTATAGCCCAGCGTTGCTCGGGTGTAATGAAAGCTTTAAAATTAATCCATGGTCATGGAGCTCAAACTTTTTGAACGTTGGCATGAAAGACTAAAAAGCAATAGTTGTTTCCAGTTAAAGCGAAATCGTAGACTGAAAGAAAAATGAATGAACGTTAATTTCCTGGTATCAATATCAAATTTTCTGCACTTGAAACTTCTGAATATCGTTTCTTATGTACAACTGTGTAAATTTTCAAGAAAATCAGTTCAGCCATTTCAGTGTCTATAGGTAACGGGCACACACAGACAAAGTTCCATTTATAAATAAGTTTAGATTAGATTAGATTAGATATTTCATACAGAATTTAATTTGATTAGAATGAGTTTATTCCTATTATTAAATTGCATTAATGAATCTTCAAAATTTCATTTAAAAACTTTGCATCAGCAGATAACTATAAAATGATATGGCAAAATTTTGTATTGTAGAGATACAGAAAATGTTATCTCCTTTTGGTGGAGATAGGTCATGTGTGTCAAATGACGGCTGCTTAATAACGTCACGCCATACAGTGATGAAAGCACCAGTCAATTTCAGTTTGTTTACAGCAGTTAAATCATAAGGTTACTTTCTTTAGCCAGGGTCCTTCCCCCATGGCCTTAGCAGAAGCTAATTCTGCCTCTCCTGTAGCTTACAAGTGCCGTTTCCCTTTGGAAATATATCTTTCCAAGAGACAGAATGCAACTCCAGCTCACAGTGAGTCTTGGGTTTTCCCAAATTGAGGACTGCTTTTTGTTTGTGGAATATGTTATCATTTCAAATATCAATGAATCAGGTCAGTTTGAATCTGTAATCTTAAACATGGCTTCTCCAGACACAGGAGTATCTCCATAATATATATAAGACTAGTATAGGGATATGTGATTTATTTTTTGCAGTTCAAAACACATTGATTTGGGAATTCTTGCAAAAATCAATTAATTGTTAGATTTTAATTAAACTTTCAGAATATATTCACAAATTAATTATTTTTTGATTTTTTTTCCGTTTTAGAAAAACTGGGTAAAAATATTTTTTACATTAGTTCACCCCGCACCATTTCAAGAAATTCATTTTTGTAGAGATTTATTTTTTTATTAGTTATAAGTAATGTTTAAATCATAAAGTCATACCATTTTTGGGGAGTCAAACAGGACCCTCAATTATAGAAAATCTGCTCTGAATTGTAAAATAAAAAATGCAATGAAAGTAAGACCTTATTTATTTGAAGAATATTAGTTGATTTGAAATACAATTAATCTGATCTAAAACAACTATTATTTACTTTAAGTAAAAACATCAGTTTTAAACATGGCTGTGTTAAAAAATGCATTTTTTAACATGGCAGTAGCTTGTTTACTTATGTTGACAACTTTTTAACAGTTCTGTGATAGCTCAATGACACACTAGAATAAAGCGTCTGTTTCTTTATTTAATTTATCATTTGTGTTCCAACCATAGCACCCGAGTTCAAATCTTACCATGGACAATTTTGCCAATGAGGAAAATTCTTGATACTATTAATCTGGGAAGACTATTCCACATATTGCATCATTTGTAAACACCAGAAAACCACACTTGACTCAAAATCTAGGAGGGGAATTAGATAGACAAAACCTTTCAAAAGCTGTCACTGGTTGTGCTAATCTCAAGTCCTCAAGTAAGAGATAACATAAAAGTTATGATAATTTGACAGTCACCATGTAATGTCCACAACCTCTATCTGCAAATAGTCTCTCTGATTCATAATACTATTCCCCTAAAAATAAAGCAACTTTTAAATTATATACATATCACCATGATTATTCTATTGTCATGTCAATCAAATTTGTCAATAGTACCTTCTGAAGAAGTGTTGGCTGAAAGGATCCTAAAAGTTAAGGTAAAATGTCTTCCTACCTATTCAAAACTATATATATATATATATATATATATAGATTTATTTTTTTTCTAATTTTTTTCTACTTACTTATTTATAAAACTTGACGATCAGAAACCAAAGGAACTCAATACGTAAAGCCACAAATTTATTCATCTGAAGAGTCAATTTTAGACTCAAAATGTGTACTACTACTACTCGGTTTTTCTTCCCTGTCCTCCCCGTGTCCGAGGGTTGGAAGAGGGTTTTTAAAAAAAACTATTATGTAAATTTTTGTAACTTTGTGTAATATCTATGCATTATACCCTAATCTTTATTTGGTAATAATTTAATTGCTAATCATGCATTACTTTAACGACTTTGTTGCTTCCATTCCTTATATTATGGCTGCTACTGTCTATGTTTGTATACAATACATGTATATATTTTTGTATATATACATGAAAGAAAATATATTTTTTGCATTAACTGTTGCTCATCAAATACAAGGCCCAAGAGACACTCAAGCAGGTGGGTTAGTGACTGACTCAAAACTTGAAGAGGTTAACATTTTATTAATCAGGGAATCATTCACTCCAGTCTCTGTTCCACAAACTATCAATTCTTAGGAAGAAGCACTCCAAACAAAACTTCCTTCTTACCAGTGGAATATGAAGGGAACATGAGACGGAAGGCACGTATAGACTCAGATTAAATGAAAATGAAACACAAATGATCTCTTTTAAACATGGACAGTGGAGTGAGAACAATCTAACCCCTACCCCATAGATTAAATAAAAGGTTTAGTTTAAAATGCCCTGAAAGTTACCTGGATCAATAGACACCTGAAGAAGACCAAGATGCACAAGGCCAAAACGTTGTTGATAATAACAATAAAGATGAGGATATTAATCCAGCTGTCAATAGTATAAAAAATACAAACAGAAATTACCTTTATAGAGATTTTTCTCCTATTACATTCCGACTTAACCCTTTCTTTTTTGATCCTAATGTGATGTTGACATAACGAGAAGATACTAGTTTTTAATTTATGTAAATAATTAACATTGTTTGTTACATCATAAAACTGCTGGGTTAGTTTGCTTTAAAAACCCATTGGCTCGGGAGAGTATTACTTAAAGAAAATCTAATAATTTTCATATAAAAAATATTTTGTCCAAAAGTTGGATGGCAAGAGCTAAAGGAAAAAAAAATACTAGCAATAAGCAAAATCAAAATTTAATGACCTGCTTATGTTAACTATTCATATGGCCTTACATGGAATTTATTATTGAGAAAGCAGACGGAAGTTATATTTTACTGTTTATGTGCATGTGAAATATGGAATAATCTTATGTCACATTTATTGATGGGAAAGTGAATACTAAAACTGCAAAATATTTATTGCTTCCTGCTTACTTGAAATATTTCATTGGCGTGTGTAGGATTTGGTGAGATAAGAAAAATGTTTAAGTAAGATTCTTTTAATTAATTTTCTGAGACAAAGATAATTTAATCCTTCCTTCATTCCATCCTTCCTTCCATACATCATTTATTCATTCATTCCTTTCTTTCTTTCTTTATTTCTTTCTTCCATGCTGCCTCTCTTCAATCATTCCTTCCATCCTTCGTTCTTCAAGGCTAATTCTCTCTCCTTCCTTTCTTTATTTAATCTATCCTTCCTTTCTTCCATCATTCCTTCCATCCATCCTTCCTTCATTCTTTCAAGGCTAATTCTCTCTCCTTCCTTTCTTTATTTAATCTATCCTTCCTTTCTTCCATCATTCCTTCCATCCATCCTTCCTTCAAGGCTAATTCTCCATCCTTCCTTTCTTTATTTAATCTATCCTTCCTTTCTTCCATCATTCCTTCCATCCATCCTTCCTTCCTTCTTTCAAGGCTAATTCTCTCTCCTTCCTTTCTTTATTTAATCTATCCTTCCTTTCTTCCATCATTCCTTCCATCTATCCTTCCTTCTTTCAAGGCTAATTCTCTCTCCTTCCTTTCTTTATTTAATCTATCTTTCCTTTCTTCCATCATTCCTTCCATCCATCCTTCCTTCTTTCAAGGCTAATTCTCTCTCCTTCCTTTCTTTATTTAATCTATCCTTCCGTTCTTCCATCATTCCTTCCATCCATCCTCCCTTCTTTCAAGGCTAATTCTCTCCATCCTTTCTTTATTTAATCTATCCTTCCTTTCTTCCATCATTCCTTCCATCCATCCTTCCTTCTTTCAAGGTTAATTCTCTCTCCTTCCTTTCTTTATTTAATCTATCCTTCCTTCTTTCAAGGCTAATTCTCTCTCCTTCCTTTCTTTATTTAATCTATCTTTCCTTTCTTCCATCATTCCTTCCATCCATCCATCCTTCCTTCTTTCAAGGCTAATTCTCTCTCCTTCCTTTCTTTATTTAATCTATCCTTCCTTTCTTCCATCATTCCTTCCATCCATCCTTCCTTCTTTCAAGGCTAATTCTCTCTCCTTCCTTTCTTTATTTAATCTATCCTTCCTTTCTTCCATCATTCCTTCCATCCATCCTTCCTTCTTTCAAGGCTAATTCTCTCTCCTTCCTTTCTTTATTTAATCTATCCTTCCTTTCTTCCATCATTCCTTCCATCCATCCTTCCTTCTTTCAAGGCTAATTCTCTCTCCTTCCTTTCTTTATTTAATCTATCCTTCCTTTCTTCCATCATTCCTTCCATCCATCCTTCCTTCAAGGCTAATTCTCCCTCCTTCCTTTCTTTATTTAATCTATCCTTCCTTTCTTCCATCATTCCTTCCATCCATCCTTCCTTCCTTCCTTCTTTCAAGGCTAATTCTCTCTCCTTCCTTTCTTTATTTAATCTATCCTTCCTTTCTTCCATCATTCCTTCCATCCATCCTTCCTTCCTTCTTTCAAGGCTAATTCTCTCTCTTTCCTTTCTTTATTTAATCTATCCTTCTTTTCTTTCATCATTCTATCCATCCATCCTTCCTTCAAGACAAATTCTCTATCCTTCATTTCATCTGTCCTTTCTTTCTTCCATCATTCCTTACATCCACCCTTTCCTCTTAAAGTGTCCAAGTAATCTTGGTCCATGAAATTCTTGTTTTTAGATAATCAAACAGAAATATTTTCATGTTTGTGTGTTGACAGCGTGCACGCACTCAAAGGTAGCAAACAACCTTGTTTTCTTCATTCTTTTTAATGGATCAACCTTTGTTTTGTTGAAGGAAATTTCCCCTCTCTACTTTCAAAACTTGACAAACAAGACTCAACTGTACCAGGCAATTTGGCTGAGCAGCCATATTTTCCTTCTAATTTTACCGAAATCCATCTGTCAGAAAATAACCTTTAACTCTTATTATTGTAAACTATTTTCTCCCATCAGTGACAGTGTGTTTGAAGACTAGCTGAAGACTGTTTTGGGGTTTGCTCTCTTCTAATGTCTCACAGACAGGCCATTCCTGATTTTGTCCAATGATTTTGTTGTTCTCATTCATCACAGTCAGAACATAAACATTGTGACTGGCAGCTGCTGGCTTCCAGACTCTGATGTACCTGAAGCATGAATTGTTGTTCAAGTGTACCAATCTAGTCATTGATCCATTGGAGATTTCTATCCAGGCTTTTACGCCTTTCTCTGCTTCAATACTTGCATCTTTCACCTTGTTTCATTCTGATCATTTATCTACTGCTCACTTCTCCATAAGACAAACATTTTCAAAATATTCTATTAAAATACATATATCTAAACTTATTTATAAATGGAACTTTGTGTGTCTGTGTGTGTTCATTACCTATAGACTCTGAAATGGCTGAACCGATTTTATTGAAAATTTACACAGTTGTACTATAAGTGTCTGTGACTGTTCTTAGCTAAGTTTTGTGTCGAGGTACCCCCGATAAATATCGAAAATTGACAATCGAAAAACTCAGGTTATAGGAGTGGTCCGATTTTAATCAAATTTGATACACTTATAGACAAAGACATAAGGAATGATATTCAGAAGTTTCAAGGTTGCAGTTCTTACAATAGTACAGAAAATCGATTATATATATATATAAATAAATAAATAAAAGGCAAGATGTTTGTGTGTGTGTGTGTGTGTCTGTTTATCTGCCTGTATGTCTGTATTTTTCAGCCCTTTTATTTTAGTTTTTGCTTCGGGTTTGGCTCTAAGTAGGTATAATTGTAGTTCTTAGTCTCAGCCACGATACCATTTACTCAGAGAATTTATTTAGCCTTCAAAATTCAGTTTACGACAAAAAAAATCTTATTTGAAATTGATACCAGAAAATCAAAATTTGATTTACATCCATTCATTTTTCTTTCAGTCTATGGTTTCACTTGAACTGGAAACAACTATTGCTTTTTAATCTTTCGTGTCAACGTCCAAAGAGTCTGAGCTCTAGGACCATGGATTAGTTTTAAAGCTTTTATTACACCCGAGCAATGCTGGGCTATACTGCTTATATATATATAAATATATACATATCTACTGGTCAACTTTTGAACCTCTTCCATCTTTATTTATTATACACAATTATATATATATATTTTTTGTGGACATGATGATTAATGATTGCTGATTATTCAATTTGTTTTTTTATGAAGAGGAAATAATGTAGCATCTTTTCCACCTTAATGAAAACTAATTTTATTTGTGAAAGAATGTATTTAAATACAAATAAAAAACTGTGTAGGAGGTTAAGAGATTTTCCCATTGGGAATCTTTTAATTTCTTTGTCCATCAGTGCTAAGAAATTGGGCAACGTTAATCTCACATCTGTCATCCATCTAATGTCAGCTGCTTTTATTATGTTCAGACTGTTCTACGATGTCAGGGGCACATGCTAACGACATGGCAGAAAAGGTGAATCTTCTTGCTAATAACCCATCATGTTTTTTCTTAATTTCTTACACTGAAGTAACAATTTTGGAAAATGTCACCTCACATGCCAAATTCCTCCATGTGGGAAAGATGACACTCATTGGCATACATCAACACTTGCTGAACATCTGCAGAGACCAAAGAGTGGATGTAAACACAGACAGTAAGCATTGCATTTTAGCATGTTGCTGTGGAAAAGTAGGCCACTTTTGCAGGCATAGATTTTTACAAGTTCAGCATGCAGTATCTTGTTCTTTGCTCCCAAAAATGCATAGAAAATGGTAGTGACTAAGCTTTTTAGAATTTCTTTAATAATTTCCCCCCAGAAAGGCAATAAATTCACTAAGACACAAGGGGTTACTGAGTATAAGAGAATATAAGAACAAAAAAGAATACTATAAAGGAGATGGAACAATAAAAGGATAGAAATTGGAGTAGATAGACTAAACTATCGCCCAGTTCACACTCCACCCATGTCTATTGATCAGGTGAAGAGGCTCATCCCTTGTTCCCTGTTTAGGATGTGGTTTCCGGCTTTCTCTTTTCCAATCTTTTCACTTTTCTTTTTCTTATTTTTTATTTTATTTTATTTTTTTTTTCAATTGGAGTAGATAGACTAAACTATCGCCCAGTTCACACGCCACCCACATCTATTGAACAGGTGTAGAAGTTCATCCGTTGTTCCCTGTTTAGGATGTGGTTTCCGGCTTTCTCTTTTCCAAATCTTTTCACTCTTGCGTAGCCCCCTGCACATCAGTGGCGTTACCGCCTTGCTCGGGGTGATATGATTAAAAAAAAAAAACTAAGAAAAAGAGGATATTGATTGACATGGCTTTCAATTTTCGAAGATCAAAGTTGACTGAGAAGCAAGGAGCTGGAAGAGAGTTTCACAAGTAAGAAGCATGATAGAAGAGACTGTTAGCATTGAACTTATAGTTACATCTAGCCATTTCTACTGTTAAATTCTGTAATTCTCTAAAGTCTAGGTTCCATATGTGAAAGTTCATCAAAACAATTGCCATGAAAATATTTACAGAAATGGCACAGGGGAGCTATTTTACAGTAGTGTGAAAGTGACTAAAGCTAAGATAGCAGTTTGAAATAAATAACATTTAAGATTCTTCTTTGGATTTTATCATGAATCTCTAAATATATAACAGGAGCTCTAGACCAGATGTGGCAGCAATATTCAAAGCATAGACAAGCGGTAAACTTATAAAGATGTAAGATAGATTCTGGTAAGAAACTTTGTTTAGCATGACACAGTGAAACAACTTTCCTAGCAGCAGACCTAGAAATTGATTCAATATAATCTTCCTACTTCTTTTCAGTGGAAAACATTAATCTGAGAAGGTACAATGAGTCAGACTTCTGGAGGTTAGCATCAGCCATATGTTAGAGGTCAAAACTAATTAATTGGAGTAGATAGACTAAACTATCACCTGGTTCACACTCCACCCACATCTACTGAACAGGTGAAATGGCTCATCCCTTGTTCCCTGTTTAGGATGTGGTTTCCGGCTTTCTCTTTTCCAATCTTTTCACTCTTGTGTAGCCCCCTGCACATCAGTGGCGTTGCTGCCTTGCTCAGGGTGATATGATTTTAAAAAAAGGGGGGGTTTCTCTCAAATGAATTAATGAAAACATGCAGAAAAATGTTTTGCTGCTGAAAACTTGCCCTATGCAAGGGAGCTGTTGTACTCCTCATATTTTTTACAGAGAAATAAATAGTACTCATTACTTTTAGGGCACTACCATAACACAGTAAAAAGAGCACATCTTGACTCAATATTTTAAAAGTATTGCACGAACATGGACAATAAAGAAATTGCCAGTGCAATAGTGCCATCAATTTCCAAATATCTTTTAACTACTAACAGACATTTCCAACAGAGATATCACTAGGTCATTTGCTAATTACTGCTACCTTTTTGTAATGAGAAAATTACACGAATAATCAGTGAGGATGTGCGTTGTGGTGCAGTGGATATCAGCTCGGAATGAGAAATCAGGGAGTCGAGTTCGAATTCCAGTTGAATTCATTGCATTCATTAACGCACAAGTACCCTTGGGAAAGGTATTAATCCGTCTATTGCTTCCAGTTATGAGTTAAATAACAGGACAGATTGGGTTCTATAGCCTTGGTTGGTAACCAGTCGACTGCAGAAAGCAATGGCAACCTACTGCGGGGTAATCTTCTGCCCAGTCAGTCATGTCTCTTTCGAGACATGATCGCCCAAAATGTGTATCACGTATGGCACTTAACTTACTAAATATAATAGTTGGAATCATTAAGGCTTTTACTGGTCATAAAGTGGGGGATCGGTTTTCTATTGTTATGAAGTAATAAACTGATCCTCCACTAATTACTATGTAATAATATAAAACAGCTCTTCCCCCTCTAGCTATGAGTCAAATAACAGGACAATTTTGAGTTCTATTGCCTTAACTGGCAACCAGTCTACCGCAGAAAGTAATGGCAACCTAAGGTGGGATAATCTTCTGCCCAGTCAGTCATGTCTCTTTTGAGACATGATCGCCCAAGCATGTTTCACGTATGGCACTTAACTGACTGAATCAGTGAAAATTCCTTTACTAATCTGCACTCTTTTTCATCAGCCTGTGACACATCAGTGATGATACTTTAACAATAACAATTATTATGCCTACCCATAAGTGGCATATAAATTCTGGAAATTAGAAGTGACTTTACACTGAATAGGTATTGCCAAAGGAGACAAGCTGTAAATAATATTTGTCATATATATTTTGAAGTAAATAACATCCTTTTCAACAAAAAAATTAGTGCTATTCCTCAAGGCCTATCGTAAATGCGAACCAAGATGCATTATGTGTTCAAAAGCTGAAGTTTATTCAGTAAATATGGATCGTTTCATAATTGAGACCGAATCTTCTTTGTAGAAAGTAATAAAGGGAATATTTCAATTCTAAATAATTTCATCTTATTTTTTCTTTAAATTTATTCTGCAAACGTCATTTTTCTTTGAAAAGATTTGCTTGCAAGTCATACTGGCATCAAGTTATTTTTTTTTCTAAAGACATAAAAAAAATAGTAGAATGCTTTATCATTGACAAACCCTATATCTGGATTGAAAAAATTGAAAAAATATTGTCTTGATACTTTTCTTATGAAATCAGTTTCACAAGATTTATTCCCCCTTTAATTTCCAGAAAGAAGATTCAAGAAAAGATATTATTGATATTATATATAATAAAAGTTTCTTCATACAATGCTGCTAGCTAACTTACACAGAGGTGAGACTTATAGCTCAAATAACATTTTGTCAAAATTGTTGCTATTTGAAAACAGAATGAATAATCTATTGAACATTGTTAATATCATCCATTTTGAATCAATGGACTGGAAGTTGCAAAACTGAATTTATTGTTTTGTATTTTTTATGAAATTTAAAGAGTTAGTCTCATTCCTCATAAAATTGTTTACAATGGAAAAGTGTAAAGTTTTATTCAAATTTTATCGAGGGTGTTCTAAAATATCTACGCACATTTTGTTCATAGAAATAATGGTATGAAAGTTAAATTGAAGATCTCTTGTAATTATGCAATAATTTTGTGAAAGTGAAGCAAACATTTACATAAAATTAATATTCATTATTAGGAAAAGGCTTAACATTCAGCAAGAATCAGATCTAGAGAGACTGTAAGCATACAATTCTCTCTCTCTCTCTCTATATATATATATATATAGATATTGATTTACAGCTATCAAGTTGCAGTATGCCATTATTATTATTATAATAATAATTACCATATTTTTTTCTCTACTTTTGTATTGAGCACTTTTTAAAGTAAATATCTAACTGTAGAATATACTTCCATTTGTAACTATTACTCATATTATCATATGCATCGCTCATTCAGTAATGAATTAGAGCACTCTGGCTATTGGGCGTGTATAATGATAATATACACGCTAAAAAGTCTGCCTTCTTCTACTGAGCACTCATAGCCCAGAGGTAGAATCGCCAACTGACTCCAATTTGGTCAGGTTTCAATCTTGGGTTAAAAGTAATCGAAGTCTAACTGTACTGATGAGCTGTGATACAGCAAAACAGATCTGTCTGCGGATGACTATCTATATATATATATATAAATATATATATATATATTTTCTAAACATATACTGTTAAATATAAGAGACAATGAATGTCTATTATGTTAAATCATGTGCAGTTCTAAACATCGTATTTTGGCTTTAATTTCAGTTGAAAATAAAGACAAAAATTCTCCAACATTTGGATAATATTTATTAAGTTGGTTCTAAGCTTTCGGCTCACATGAGCCATCTTCAGAGAGGTTACAAGGACGTTAACACAAAAACATCCACTATCAGTGACGATTTTATGTTCAAGCCAAAATACAATGTTTAGAACAGCTCATGATTAAACATAAGACATTAATTGTCTCTTATATTTAACGATATGTTTAGAAAATTATTTGCTGCCTTGATACACAATATACACTCCTGATCAAAATTTTAAGACCACTTAAAAATCTTTCAAAAGAAATATTTTTTTACGGATAGATTTTAAACTCCTCCCACTTAAGGTTACCAATACTACAATCTAAAAGGTTATGGAAACAAAAAGCTACATTCCAAACATTTTATTTAGAAATTTACATTTTTATAAAATGAGGCGATATACACATGATCAAAATTATAAGACCAGAGACAAAAGTTCTACGAAATTGTACAAAAAGTGTATGAAAACATCCAACAACCAAATTTAATAATGAGTTCTACCTCCACTGCTTTTGATGACTTCAAAAATTCTGTCGGGCATGCTAGAAATAAGCGTTTCCATTAAGGTGCAGGGGATGTTGCTCCAGCTTCTGAAAATGGCTTCACGAAGTTCATTTTTTGTTGAATATTGTTTGCCATTTCGATAAACATCTCTTGTCATCCATCCTCAAACATTTTCAATTGGGTTCAAGTCTGGTGAGCATGCAGGATGTCCTAAGAGATGGACTCCATTTTCTTGTAGAAAGGTCAAGGTCCGTCTTGCAGCGTGGATTGCAGCATTATTCTGTTGAAATAACCATCCATCCACACACAAACGATGGCCCTCCATCATAATGATGCTTTTTGTAGCATGCTAACATAACCAGCCACTGTTTGACAACCCTGCACCACCTGGAGCTCCATCGTCCCTCTGTAAGAAAAAGGCACCCCATACCATTAGGGACTCTCTACCACTATGACGTGTGAAGAAAATTTCAGGAGGCATGTTTTTGTTATGCCAATATTGTTGGAATCCATCAGGACCATCTAGATTGAATTTTTTCTCATCAGAAAACAGGACTTTCTTCGACTTCTCAACGTCCCATGTTTGGTATTCACAACCAAACTTTAAGCGGTCCACCTTGTCACATAGAAGCAGCCGAGGAATTTGTTTACGCTTTTTATTTACCATGCCTTTTTGTCATAAGTGTCGTCTGATGGTTACGGGACTGCAACCAGCATCTGTGACTGCCTTAATTTGACTAGAAGAAAGTCCCGCCTTTTTCATAACAACCCATCTTATTCTCTTACTCAATTCAGGAGAAATTTTTTGGGGCCTACCAGAGGATTTTGCTTTTCCATAATTCTCACTGTTCTTTAGAAAGTTGCAAATCACAGTTTTACTGCGATTTACCTTAGCTGCGATCGCCCGCTGTGACAAACCTTGCTTATGGAATTCTAGAATTCAAGAACACTCAACTTTGGTAAGTTTGCTTGCTTTAGGCATGGTAACACCTTTACACAGTGATTGCTAATCTCTAACTGAACTAAAAACATTGGAATTGCCATAGATCTAACAATTTATACCCCTGGTCTTATAATTTTGATCATGTGTATATCGCCTCATTTTATAAAAATGTAAATTTCTAAATAAAATGTTTGGAATGTAGCTTTTTGTTTCCATAACCTTTTAGATTGTAGTATTGGTAACCTTAAGTGGGAGGAGTTTAAAATCTATCAGTAAAAAAAAAATTCTTTTGAAAGATTTTTAAGTGGTCTTAAATTTTTGATCAGGAGTGTATATATATATATATATATATATATATATACATACACACACACACACACATTTATTATGAGTTTGGCTAAAAGCTGATGAGATTCTTTGTTAAGGATTTATTGTTTTCATATACTTCAGCATGTTTTCCTGATTAAATATTAATTGTCCAGTGTCTGAGTACTTTTGACTTTTATAAATCATAATCAAATTTTTTTTGTTTTGTGATACATCAATTTCATCTCCCTCTCTCCCTATATAACCCATACGGCATATTACATTTAATCACCAAATTAAGCAATGTGAGCCTGGTCAGTACTTAGATGTGTGACTCCATTGATGATGATGATGATGTCCCAAAAAAACAAAAAAAAAAGAAAGACAAAAGTTGCTCATAAAATGAAATCAGTTGAAGATAGATTGGAGCGTAGAATGACTGAAACGTTGTGAATATGGTAACAATATAAATAGTATAAATAATGAACTAAATCCAGAATACTGTTTCTTAATACTGATGGACTTAAGGCCTATCACATTGAATACACCGGTTCTAGCTCGATCACCAAAGTTAAGCAACCTTGAGCCTGGTCAGTACATAAATGGGTGACTGCTTGGGAATACCAGCTGCTGTAAGCGTTTAGTGACAGATGTGCGTTGTGGTGCTGTGGATGTCAGCTTGGAAAGAGAAATCGGTTGAGTACCCTGCATTCACTTAAGCACTGGTACCTTTGGGAAAGGTATTAATCCATCACTTCCCTCCAGTTATGGGTTAAATAATAGGATGGGGCCTGGAGAAAACTCATCCAGTGTTGGTGTCACAATAAAAACACTGTTGGTAGGCCTGGCAAAGCATCAAGTATTCAGCTATTTGACAAGATTATGAATTTTGCTATAAACTGCACCAGGGTTCCGAATGCTCAGGGAATACTGGAGGGGTGTAGTGAGTTCTATCTCGGCCGAGGCCGCAGGACAACGACGACGATATAACCCAATGTTTATCAAAACTTCTCACACTCCATATTTCTTCATATTTAAGAGGTTACATCAAATACATAATTCATATTTTGCATACATAAACACAAAATATGCCCGAATAAAATGAGATGAAAAAAAAAATTACTTTGCATCCATAAAGTAGGTTTTTTGACAGTTTTTTACTTTCTGTACATAAATAGGGGGATTTTCTGTAGCTAAATAAAAAAAATTAATCAGTTATATTTTTTTTTAAATTTAAGAAGTTCATTCCACTGATCTAAATATTTTCTTTAAAATTTTAGTTCTGGTTTTAATTTCAAGAAAATGGGAGGAAGTTAATTTTTAAAAATTAGAAATTATTTTTGTATAGGTACTGTCAAAGATTCAATAAAAAATGAACATACCATGATGAAAAATACCACAAACTTGATAAAAAACAGTTTTATTGTCAAAATCTTGATATCTAAACTTATTTATAAATGGAACTTTGTCTGTGTGGTGTGTTTCCGTTACTTATAGACTCCGAAACAGCTGAACCAATTTTCTTGAAAATTCACACAGTTGTACTATAAGCGTCTGCGAGTGTTCTTAGCTAGGTTTTGTGTAGAGGTACCCCCAATAAATATCAAAAATAGATAATCAAAAAAATCGGGTTATAGAAGGAGTGGTCCGATTTTAATCAAATTGGATACACTCATAGACAAAGACATAAGGAATGATATTCAGAAGTTTCAAAGTTGCAGTTCTTACAATAGTGCAGAAAATCGATTTTATATATATATATATATAAAAAAGGCAAGATGTTTGTGTGTGTCTGTTTATCTGCCTGTATGTCTGTATTTTTCAGCCCTTTTATTTTAGTTTTTGCTTTGGGTTTGGCTCTAAGTAGGTATAATTGTAGTTCTTAGTCTCAGCCATGATACCATTTACTCAGAGGACTTATTTAGCCTTCAAAATTCAGTTTACAACGAAAAAAAAACTTATTTGAAATTGATACCAGGAAATCAAAATTTGACTTACATCCATTCATTTTTCTTTCAGTCTATGGTTTTGCTTTAACTGGAAACAATTAATGCTTTTTAGTCTTTCATGCCAACGTCCAAAGAGTCTGAACTCCAGGACCATGGATTAGTTTTAAAGCTTTCATTATGCCCGAGCAACGCCGGGCTATACTGCTAGTCATTATTAAGAAGAAAACTTAACTTTTTGATGATTAAATTATGTTAATGATCCTTCGTCAAACATTTGAAAGAGAAGTAGTGGACAGATATAGAAGATACCTCAGTTGGTATTTGCAACTGAAACTCTTGTGGGTGCAAATTAGACATTACCGTAGAAAGACATTTTGTACAATTCTCATAAAGCATTCAATTTGAACATTAAAAGATTTTCTTTTTAAACTTTATCTCAATATTTATTCTTCATAATGAATATCTTTGACAAAAGTCTTAAAGTTTCCCCCAGGCAAGAATTAATAAGTAAATAAATCCATTTATACAAAAACTGTGCTTATTGATATACTAGCCAGAAATCTTGGATCTCAACAATAGTTTGCAATTAAAAATATACTTCCCACTTGGTACTTGTAAAATCCAGGATACTGAAGAGCATTGAGGGTAAAGAAATCTGTCTGGGGATTCTGAGAGTGGAATTCCAATTTGGTGCTAAGTGATGCAGAGAAGGATTTAACAATATATTTTGACTTGGAATGAAACACCAATTTAGTGAAAATGAAGACTTTGGGAAGATAGAGAGGGAGAAAGGATAAAAAAAGAAAGAATAGAGAAAACAGGAAAAAAATGAGAAAGAGGAAGAAGAGGTGGAGAAACAAAGAACATGAAAGAGTAGAGAAAAAAGAAAGGATAAAAAAAGGATAGAGAAAACAAAGAGGAAAAATGAGAAAGGAAGAAGAGGTGGAGAAAAAAAGGAAGAAGGGGTGGGGAAACAAAGAACATGAAAGGGTAGAGAAAAAAAAAGAAAAGGTAGAGAAAAAAGAAAAGGGTGGCAAGAGAAAGAGGAAAAGAGAAAGAAGGGGTGGAGTAAAAAAGAAAAAGGAAAAGATAAGAAAGAGAAAAAGAAAGAAGAGGTGAGGAAACAAAGAAAATGAAAGAGTAGAATAAAAAGAGGAAAAGGGTGGAGAAAAGAAAGAGGAAAAAAGTGGTAGGGTAAAAAAAAGAAAAAAGAAAGGAAAAGAGAAGAAATCAAAATGAAGTAATGGAGAAAAAACAATAAAAAGAAAAGATAAAAATGAGAGATTGGCGGGGAAGAGAGAGAAACCAAAAAGAAAAGCAGACAATTAGAGAAAGAAAAACAAAAAAAATTCTATCAGCCTTTGACCCAAATAACTAAACCATTTAAGTATCTAAAGAAAAAAAAGATCAATGATGAAAGCTAATTTATCTCTGGGGCAGGAACATAAGTATAAAAATAGCACTATCTAATGTTTTCTAAACACCCGAAAGCCAAGAACTTAAAATATTTAATAAATGTTGAAAATAGCATAAATACAAAACTAAAGAGCAAACTCTTTCGTTCTTAAAAAGAGAAGCGCAATTTGTTTGCCTTTGAAATCATTAGAGTTTGAAGTAGACTTTGAAAATAGGTTTTGATTTGGTAAAAGCAAAATATATTTTACATTTTTGGATCCTTATAAAGAACACAACAAGGGTTTTCTTCAGAAACTGGCAACACATCTTTTAACATTCCTTTCATCTCTTTATATCTGGTTGCTCTTAGCAACACTGAGAAAGTTTAAAGTTCATTGAACAAATAAAGAGAAAAATATCATAACTGGGAAATAGAGAAACAGGCAAGGATGAATTTATATCATAAAAGGTATCTACTTTCAGAGTATTGTTTTGTGAGATAAGGTAAAACCGTAAAACCAGACTCTCAAAAATAATAGAATATGAATATATTTGTTTTCCTTTGTTTACCCTTTTGTAAGATAAGGTAATTTTTCAGCTTGTAAACGAATATATCTTTATTATTATATACAAAATATTTCTATTCTGCAACATTTGTTTCAATTCCTGACCCCTGACAATCCCTTTATTTCTAGTTTTCTTCAGATAATTACATATAATGTGTTAAAACTTGATTAACAAATTTGAAGAAATTATATACAAAATATTTCTATTCTGCAACACTTGTTTCAATTCCTGACCCCTGACAATCCCTTTATTTCTAGTTTTCTTCAGATAATTACATATAATGTGTTAAAACTTGATTAACAAATTTGAAGAAATTATATACAAAATATTTCTATTCTGCAACACTTGTTTCAATTCCTGACCCCCTGACAATCCCTTTATTTCTAGTTTTCTTCAGATAATTACATATAATGTGTTAAAACTTGATTAACAAATTTGAAGAAATTGTAAAATCTGATCTTTAATTATTTTCCTAACCTCCAGAATTATTTCATTTGTAATTTCCAAAAATGGCAAATTCTTAGTGGGAATAAAAATGGTAATAATGGTAATAAATATAAAAATGATAATAAAAATAAAATATAAAAATAAAAAAATAAATAAATAAATAAATAAATAAATAAAATAAATAAATAAAAAATAAAAAAATAAAAAAATAAAATAAATAAAAAAATAAAAAAAATAAAAAACATAAAAATAAAAATAAAAATAAAAATAAAAATAAAAATGGTAATAAATTCTTAGTGGGAATAAAAATGGTAATAATGGTAATAAATATAAAAATGATAATAAAAATAAAATATAAAAATAAAAAAATAAATAAATAAATAAATAAAATAAAATAAAAAATAAAAATAAAATAAAATAAAAATTAAAAAAAAATTAAAAAAATAAATAAATAAAAAAAATAAAAAACATAAAAATAAAAATAAAAATGGTAATAATGGTAATAAATTCTTAGTGGGAATAATAATGGTAATATCAGTTGAAAAAAAATCATCAAATGGTGTGTAGGGGCAGCATTTTTGCTGTTTCCATAACAAACTGTTTTTTATGGGGCAGGATTGTTAACCATGTGCCCAACCCCCAAACCTGAAGGAAGGTGATTTTCTAAGTCTAGCTTAGACGTGACACACGGCCGAAAGTAAGAGACACACAGTGAGGATCAAACTTACTACTCAATTGTAATGATTCAAGCGAGACAAGTTTGCTAACCATTGCTAGGTGCCAATGTTAGTAGATAGTGAGAAAAAAATCCCCCCAAAATGTTGCCTATATTAACCAAAATCAAAGAAAAAGGAGAAATCTTTATTGACGCTATTTACATTCAGACTAATGTCCTCATCTTTGATTTATTTTCACAATGTTTCAACAATTGTGCCACATTGTCTTCCTTTGTTAATCTGTATAATCTTTAGGGAAGTTTGAACTGAACCCTTTATTTAATCTATAGGATGGGGATGGATTGTTTTTATTCTGTCTATTTCTAGGGATATCTAATCTTTTTCTTATTTAGTACTGTTCAGATAAAAATAAGAAAAAGATTAGATATCCCTAGAAATAGACATGCCGGTCAGTTGCCAAGTTCGAATTCCAGTAGAATTCTTTGCATTCATTTACGCACAAATACCCTTGGGAAAGGTATTAATCCGTCTCTTCCTTCCAGTTATAGGTTAAATAACAGAACAGATTGGATTCTATAGCCTTGGCTGGCAACCAGTCTACCACAAAAAGTAATGGCAACCTACTGTGGGATAAACTTCTGCCCAGTCAGTTATGTCTCTTTTGAGACATGATCGCCCAAAGTGTGTATCATGTATGGCACTTAACTGACTGAATATAATCGTTGGAATCATTTAGGCTTTTACTGGTCATAATGAGGGTGATCAGTTTTCTATTGTTATGAAGTAATAAACTGATCCCCCACTAATTACTACATAATAATATATCTCTTTCCGGTCCTGGGTATGATGGTAAACTGCATCCAGCAGCAAGGCCTCTAATTGAAAGGTTGTGAGGAGCATGGAACCACCTCTTAATTGCTGTTGTTCCCAGGTCCACCCTGACCCGAATTGGTAGCACCTGTTAGGGTCTCAGCTATGAGTAAATAGTTAACTCCCAAACTTGGGTCAAAACACTATGAAAGTATAAAAATACACTTTTATAGAAATATATATATATATATATATATAGAGAGAGAGAGAGAGAAAGAGAGAGAGAGAGAGGGACTTTTATAGAAAAATATTACCAAAAATACATTTTTTGAAGAAAAATCTTGAAATAATGGACCAAAAAAGATGTGGTACAACAAATGATTTAACATTAAATGACCCACAGAGGTTGATATGCCATAAAACCCAACCAACCAACCAACCAATATCTCTTCCTCCTCTAGCTATGAGTCAAATAACAGGACAGATTGGGTTCTATAGCCTTGGTTGGCAACCAGTCTACCTCAGAAAGCAATGGCAACCTACTGCGGGATAATTTTTTGCCCAGTCAGTCATGTCTCTTTTGAGACATGATCGCCCAAAGCGTGTATCATGTATGGCACTCAACTGACTGACTGTTCAGTTATTGCTTGCTCTGTTTCCATCGACTCTATACTACCAAGCTCAGGGATTGAACTCACAATTACAATATCAGTAAATTCACAAATTTACTTTAATATTTAACTGAATTTTCTATTCCACTTGATATGTAATCCTAGGTTTGATTTCTTTCTTAACTTAAGTTTTTAACACAATTTCGTTTTCTCCATGTATTTTGCTTTACTGTTAAAGATTCCAGCAGATGAAACAAAAAAAAATGATTTCAGGGCAAAAATATTAATGCTAACAACAGAAAGCAAAACTAAAAATAAAATATGAGTGGAAATGAAAAGACTTCATTGCGAAAACAAATTATAAACAAATTATTCTAATATCTTTAAATTTGAAATAAATTATAAATAATGTCAAAAAATAAAAATGTCTAAAAGGAATCCAGAATTCTAAAGACGGTTTTTAGCTTGGCATAATGTTTTCATTATATTTACATAAAATTTATTTCTGTGAAAGAATTCCTTAGAAGAATAATCATGGGATAGCTGTTGAATTTACCAATATATGAAGCAAGCTTAATGACTTAACAAGATTTTATGCAATGGAAAATGAGTCAATCAAGGAAAGAAAATTTCTAGAAGCGATAATAAAGATGTGAATGTGTTGAATTTATGATTAGACCAATTTCTTTTGAAGGCAGTCAGTTAAGTGCCATATGTGATACACGCTTGGGTGATCATGTCTCGAAAGAGACATGACTGACCGGGCTGAAGATTATCCCACAGTAGGTTGCCATTGCTTTCTACGGTAGACTGGTTGCCGACCAAGGCTGTAGAACTCAATTTGTCCTGTTATTTGACTCATAGCTAGAGAAGGAAGATGTATTATATTATTAAATAGTAATTAGTGGGGGTTCAGTTTATTAGTTCATAACAAGAGAAAACCGATTCTCCACTTTATAACCAACAAAAGCCTTAATGATTCCAACTATTATATTCAGTCAGTCAGTTGTGCCATACGTGATACACGCTTTGGATGATCATGTCCCAAAAGTGATATGATTGACCGGGCCGAAGATTATCCCACAGTAGGTTGCCATTGCTTTCTGCAGTAGACTGGTTGCCAGCCAAGGCTATAGAACCCAATCTGTCCTATGATTTAACCCATAACTGGAAGGAAGAGATGGATTAATACCTTTCCTAAAGGTATTTGTGTGTAAGTGAATGCAAGGAATTCAACTGGAATTCGAACTCGGCTCCCCGATTTCTCGTTCCGAGTCAATATCCACTGCACCACTACGCACAATTTACCACAAAAGGAGAGATATTATTTTCTCTTTCATTTTTTATTTATCAGCTTTATTCTACTTGTCATCATCACATGGGAAATATATTCCAAATCCGCTATATTTATGGGAGAAAGAGTAATCTCTATTGAAAATAGAGAATTCATGGATATTCATCTTGAGGTTCTTGACAAAATCAAATAAGGGATCTGCAATATAATCAGACCTGACCTGGCACCCCAATTCCAGTCTGTTTGAGAGCAACACTGCACCTCCTTGGCCTCACTTTTACAACAAAACCGAAGTGGAATGACTTCTTCTATGTGCCCTGTCCTTTCAGGATATAGGCGATCATGGCTTTCCACGTCTCCCTATCCCTGGTGGCTCTTAGCACGCCTCCTACTGTTACACCACTCAGACCCACTCTGCACTCCACCAGCTCAAGCCCATAAATCTAGAATATAAATTCCTAGAAACTACCATGGCCACAAAATGAGGGATCAGTTTATATACTGATTATAATATAGAATCGATCCCCCATTTTATATCCACATTATAATCTCTTATAAAGAGTTTGTATATATATTCTTCTTCTATATGCCCTGTCCTTTCAGGATATAGGCGATCATGGCTTTCCACGTCTCCCTATCACTGGTGGCTCTTAGTAAACCTCCTCCTGTTACACTATACAAACCTCATTCCCTCATCCGCATGATTAGGTCCTTCAAATATGTTACTTTCCCCTGTCTCTTTTTCCCTCTATCTGGCCTGTCAGTATCAGGTTCTCTAAGCCCTCTTTCCTTATTGCATGTCCCAGGAACTTCAGCTGTCTCTTCCTGAATGACTACATTGGCTCAATAGCGGCATCTGTTGCTAGGACGGTTGAGTCTCTGTGTCGGGCTAGAAAGTTTGTTTTTTTTTCATCAGAATCCATCTTTTCTTCTTTTTCTTGCTCTGTCCCTTCAGGACATAGACAATCATAGCTTTCCTCATCTCCCTATCCCTGGTGGCTCTTAGCACATCTTCTCCTGTTGCACCATGCAACCCTCGTTCCATCATCCACCTGATTAGTTCCTTCAAATATGTCATCCATTGCTTTCCCCTGTTTCTTTTTCTCTCTATCTGGTCTGTTAGTATCAGGTTCTCCAAACCCTCCTTCCTCTTTGCATGTCCCAGGAACTTCGGCTGTCTCTTCCGGATGCTCAGTATTAATTTCCTTTTTGCTTCCATCATTTCCAAAACCTCATCATTTCTCACATGTTCAATCCATGATATTCGCAGCATTCTTTTTTAGAACCACATTTCAGTTGCTTCAAGTTTTCCCTTTATCTTTGTTAATATTGTCCAGCATTCATGGCCATATTGAAGAACTGACATCATATAGCAATCCAGTACTCTCTTCCTTGTTTCTAGTGTGTAACCATCTTACACGTTTATCTACCATTCATCTGTGCATATATTGTTGCCATATTTAATTCAGAGTTCCTGATATTCATTTCAAAGTTCTTGACAAAATCCAAAGAAGCATCTTCAATGTAATCAGTCACTTTCTCACTGATGTCAGATGGCTTCCCTCTGTCTTTTCTACAAATATTTTCATGGCAACTTTTCTGACAAGCTTTTTGCCCTGGTGCCTTCAAGCATGCTACTAGATTAGCATCTAGGTCCCACCCTTTTACCGTTGAAATAGTTTAATACAACCACCACTTCTACTCTGACAGTTTCTTTCCTCGCACTTCCCCACTGTGGAACTCCCTTCTGTTTATGCTTCCCTGATCACTACAATCTCCAAAAATTTAAAGGCAACATCGATTGCCATCTTTTATCTTCTTGAATCTCATTCATTTTTTTATCCTTTCTTCAGCACCCACTGTACCCAGTCTTTTCTTTCACTCTAACCCCCTGCACACTAGTCATATTCTTGTCTTGCTTGGGTAAAATGATTAAACAAAAAATAAATAAAAAAATAAATAAAAAATTGACACAGTTTGAGTCGGATTTTGAAAAGACAAGAATGTCTAAATTTAGTGCAGATTTGCAGGTCATCTTAAATACATGCAAAGAATTCTAATACAAAAACATTTCATCTTGACAAATGTTTGATATCAACCATAACAGACAATGACCTTTAGTGACAAGACAGACAGACAAAAAGAAAAGTAATTTGGTAATTCTGTATGAACTGAATTTACGCCATTTTGAATTGCAGAGGAAATAGGAACTCATGCAAGTCTTTTTTTTGGTAAAAGTGCCATAAAGTGAACATTTCAAAAGCTGGAAATACCTGAATAAAAAAAAAGAATATCTTTCAAATCAAAAGTCTCACTTTCAAAAATATTTCGAGAATGAAATCAAAAGAATTACTTTAACTTTAAACCTTTGGAATATATTTTTATACAGACAAATGTTTTTTGTTTTCCTTAAAGAAAGAACACAAACGAGCAAATCAATTTGAGCAGAATTAGGGATGATCAATACTTTAAAGCTGAACACTTACCAATAAACGAATCAAATTCTATGAAGAGATGAGATAATAGCCAGAATGAAATAAATGAATTGTTTTTCAAATCTCTTGTCAAAGCCAAGATTAACAGAGAAAGTCCATTAAAATAATTTTACATCAATCTTTGCCTTTCATTCCATTTTCATATTTATTGCCAATTATATTTATCTTAAGTTACAGTCTGTCAGGTTTTAGGTCAGCCAATCAATGATAAGGGATCAGTTCTACACTTAATGACAGACATTAATGAATAGATTTAGTTCCGTGGTATATTGATTCCTATAGAATGGTCATGAAAGATCTTTGAAAAATAAAATAAACCCCCATAATCTTTAATTTATTAACTCTGTTAGTTGCCTGACAGTCCACAGCACCATATTATTGAATATCCTGATATCAAACTCAAGGATCATTCCATCTGCACCTATCATAGCAGCAAAAGCCAGTCTCGAGTTCACTGAACGTTATCACCAATTCTTGATATCTTCTGTTTCTTTGAGTTTTGTTCTCTCTCTCAGTTCCTTTTTATTTTCAAATTAGAAAAACATTTTTGAAATAATTTTTCTTGTTGTATATGCTGATGATATTCTTAGAATTGGAGTAGATAGACTAAACTATCACCCAGTTCACATTCCATCCACGTCTGTTGAACAGGTGAAGAGGCTTGTCCCTTGTTCCCTGTTTGGGATGTGGTTTCCGGTTTTCTCTTTCCCAATTTCTTCACTCTTACATAGCCCCTTGCACATCAGTGGCATTACCGCCTTGCTCAGAGTGATATGAATAAAAAAAAAAATTTCAGACCAAGCCAATTCTTCAATACACGGAAGCAGACCATTTCTATTCCCCTGCTATCTCAGAGTTTAAGAAGAATGGCAAATACAAAGATGAGAACATTCTGTGGGAATTCTATAAAAGTTCAAAATTCCAAAATATTACTGAACAGAATAGGTACCCTATTTCACTGTCTTATGATAGTGCATGTGCACTGCAACCTGAAAGCTTTTCAGTTGCAGTCACATATGCTATTATTATAGCAATAATAATAATAATAATATATATATATATATATATATATATATATATATATATATATGTATACGGATGTGCATTGTGGTGCATTGGATATCAGCTCGGAACAAGAAATCGGGGAGCCGAATTCAAATTCCAGCTGAATTCATTGCATTCACTTACACGCAAATACCCTTGGGAGAGGTATTAATCCGTATCTTCCTTCCAGTTATGGGTTAAATAGCAGGGCAGATTGGGTTCTATAGCCTTGGTCAGCAACCAGTCTGCTGCAGAAAGCAATGGCAACCTACTGCAGGATAATCTTCTGCCCAGTCAGTCATGTCTCTTTTGAGTCATGATCGCCCAAGCGTGTATCATGTATGGTACTTAACTGACTGATATATATATATATATATATATATATAGAGAGAGAGAGAGAGAGAGAGAGAACAATAAGTGTGAGAAGCCGTGAACGTTTTCTTTAAAGCATATATTTATTGTTTTTGTTATTATACATGTTATGATACATTCAGTCAGTTAAGTGCCATGCGCGATACACCCTTTGGGCGATCATGTCTTGAAAGAGACATGACTGACTGGGCAGAAGATTATCCCGCAGTAGGTTGCCATTGCTTTCTGTGGTAGACTGGTTGCCGACCAAGGCTATAGAACCCAATCTGTCCTATTATTTAACCCATAACTGGAGGAAGAGATGGATTAATACTTTTCCCAAGGGTATTTGCGCGTAAATGAATGCAAGGAATTCAACTGGAATTTGAACTCGGTTCCCCGATTTCTCGTTCTAAGTCGATATCCACTGCGCCACAATGCACATATGATACATTAAGTGTCCATAATGATATTTGTAACGCTACATGTGTTTCGAGTCTAAAATTGACTCTTCAGGTGAATAAATTTGTGGTTTTCCGTATGGAGTTCCTTTTGTTTCTGATCACCAAATTATTATTTTATAAATAAGTAGAAAAAATAAGAAAATAAATAAAATCAGTAATATAAGAGAAAATAAATCAAACGTTGGTACATTGAATAAATAAACAGATGAATGAATCAAGTGTTTATCCCAATTTGAAGTGGTTTTGGTCTGGGGTGAGCTTTTTAGTATGTTAAAATTATCTTCTAGTCACCTTAGCTTATCTATTATCGGTCATTTGGTTGTTCTTTATTGCTTTGACAGTGTTTTGAATTTGGTGTGTGTGTGAGCTTTTTTTATTTATTTTGTCTTTTTGTTTTAGAATTGTTTTTTATGGATCATCTGGTTCTTTTTTTTATTGTTTAGTGGTTATCTTTTGAATTTGGTGTCTGTGTATGTATGTATGTAGGTTGTGTGTGTATGTATGTGTGTGAGTGTGTGTTTCTGTATGTTTTTTGGTGTGTGTGTGTTTTTCATGTTGTTTTGTTAAGCAAAGGCATGTATTTTTCTGATTCTTTCTTCCTGCATTATTAATATTTCATAATCTGTGTTTTTTTTGTATAAGGGTATAACACTGAATTTACCTGAATGTATGTAATATATATATATATGCTACAGAAATTAACGAAGACTAACGAAACTTGGTTATAAACAACCGGCAATGATTTGGTTGAACATTATTTTTGATTGATACTTGTATTTAAGTAGATATTCTTAGACCTCTTTTTTTTTTTTTTTTTTATAAGCGTTTCACCCCGAGCAAGGCATGTCACTGCCACTACTGTGCAGGGGGCTACGTAGAGTGGAGAAAGGCTGGTTAAATATAGGAAATAACAGAGGGTGGGTGATAGGCGGGTGAGGATACCAAGAATGAGGGTTGGGTAGATGAGAGTGTTGTGAGAATAGTTGGGAGTTAGTGTGATAGGAGGTGTCTATTGACCCTACATTTAAACACCTGGAGATTGTAACTGTTGGGAAAGCAGACTTGTGGAAGGGAGTTCCACAGGCGGGAAGCGCGAGAAAAAGAAGCTGTTGGAGTAGAATTTACGGTTACATCTTATTTGTTTAACTGTAAAAGGGTGGGACCTAGTTGCTAATCTAGTATCTCGTGTAAATTCGTGCTTAGGCGGCACCAGTGATCTAAGCTCATCGGAGCAGAAGCCATGAAAGTACTTGTAGAAGAGGCACAGGGAAGCTACATCACGCCGGTGTGAGAGCGGCTGCAGCCGGTCTGCCAAGTCAGTATCAACCACGTTACAGATCCTCCTTTGTATTTTGTCAAGAAGCCCAAGGAGAGCAGCAGGGGCACCCGACCAGATATGGCAGCAATATTCAATACACGGGCGGATGGTAGATTTGTATATGTGCAGAATAGTTTCAGGTGGGAAAAATTTCTGGGCCCTGCACAGAGAGCCAACTTTCATAGCAGCAGATTTGGCAATGGATTCAATCTTGACCATGAATGACGATCAGTCTAAATAAATCATTTGTGGTTGAGAGGTCTAAGACACATCAGATCACATGGTGGTTTCCCCTATGTGAATAGGGGTCACAGATTCGAATCCTGCCAAATGACACATTTTCGTAACAAAAAATTTATCGTAAATAATCAGGTCAGTAGAAATAAATATATAATACTGTTTGATTATAAACAGAATATCTACTTAAATACAAGTATCGATCAAAAATAATGTTCAAACAAATCATTTCATATATATATATATATATATATATATATATATATTTAGTGTATCGAGGCAGCAGATAATTTTCTAAACATATACTGTTAATATAAGAGACAATGAATGGCTATTATGTTTAATCATGAGCCGTTCTAAACATCGTATTTTGGCTTTAATTTCAGGTGAAAATAAAGACAAAAATTCTTTTGTATACAATAATCCTCACTCATATACACAGTAAAAAGAAACTTCAGATATTGGAGGCCATCTACATTAAATCCAAACAACCCACACTTAATAAAATCACATTTAAATCTGGTCACAACACATTATGTTGCATTTGAATATATGGTTCTGTTGTTATTTTTGGTAACTATTGCCATTGCTTAGTGGAGTTTTATGTCAACACAAGATAAAATTGACACTGATGGTGGATGTTTTTGTGTTACCACCTTTATAACCTCTCTGAAGATGGTTCATGTGAGCCGAAAGCTTAGAACCAACTTAATAAAAATTATCCAAATGTTGGAGAATTTTTGTCTTTATTTTCACCTGAAATTAAAGCCAAAATACGATATTTAGAACAGCTCATGATTAAACATAATAGACATTCATTGTCTCTTATATTTAACGATATTTGTTTAGAAAATATATATATATATATATAAATGTCTTTCAGGAGATTATATCTCTGACATAAAATTAAGTACATATGTTGTCTTGATGACAGCAACATTCTCAAGACATTTTAAACTACATTTGTTGCATACAAGTTCTATCACATAACATTTAAATACGGATCTCTCTTTATTTTCACAATACAAGAAAAATACAAAATTGTAAAGCCAGAATTTTCAGAGATGCCCATGTCCTTTTTCAATGAGATGAGGAATAAACGAATTAGTATGACTCATTGTCCTGATGAATTATTGTTATTGTTGGTTAGGGGGGTCAGCCTGTGAAAATTATACACTCAGTAAACCCAAATCCTTGTTTAATCTCTCAACGTGTGATTTTATTTCGAAAATATACTTCAATTCCAAAGGAGAGTCTGTAATGTGATAGGTACTGATCTGGCGGCTCGACTGCAGCCACTTCCCCATCGTCGAAATGTGGCCTCCCTTTTTCTGTTCTATAAATACTTTCATGGCTTCTGCTCAGACGAACTTAAGTCACTGATGCCTCCTCAACAGGTGTTTACTCGTGCAACCAGACTGGCATCTGGGTCCCACCCATTCACAGTCAGGTTAGCCAAATGCAGACGACAATTCTACTCCTGCAGCTTCTTCTCTCGCACTTCCCGCCTGTGGAACTCGCTCCCGTATTCTTGCTTTCCTGACGGCTACAACCTCCAGAAATTTAAATGCAAAGTCAATACTCATCTACTAACCACTGGACTCTAGCTCTCTCCCCTCCCCTGTATAACCTTCCCTTTCTCTCCACCTATGTATCTGTCATCGCACCTGCTTTCTCAGCTTTCTAACTAGTTTGTACTCCTCACTCTTTTCTAATTAATCTTTTTACATTTATGTAACCCCCTGCACATCAGTGGCATTTCTGCCTTGCTCGGGGAGAAATGATTAAAAAAAAAAAAATTTTATTGTTATAAATATGACATCATTTTGAAGCCAATTCTCATTCAAATGATCTCAAATTTTATCGAAATGTGTAAAAACTAAGTTGACTGTGTGGACTTATCTCGGTGGGAATCTATCAGAAAGATTGATCAGGGGAGCGAGTGATAATGACAATGTTCTTTTGGAATGGCCATCACATTAACCTGACTAGACACTTTGTAATTTTTTTTTTCTATGAGGTGATGTTAAAGGACAGGTTTCTCTCCCCTCTCTTCCTACGAACCTAGAGTAACTAGAAAATGTGACACTAGACATGCCATAGCATGTTTGGCAGGAGCTAGACTACCAATAATGTGTGTTGTAAGATAGGTGGTGTGCATATTGACCATTTGTGAAACTTTGTGAAATCGGTTATAACTCGGTTATATAACTGTTTTGATGGGTAGGCAAAACATCCTTATCGCATAGAGAAAAAGCCCTTCTAGATGTATAAATGCTCCAGGCCATAACAGCACTGAAACACTGCTTAATGGTAATAGAAATTTTATCAGTGTATGTCTGACTAACAGGACGAATCCATGGTAGTCTGACATATACAGGACATTTAGAAGGCCTATATATTTTAGCCTCATTAAACTTAGCAATTTTTTGTTCAATGGCAGATGTAATAAGACATTCAGGATAGCCATTCATCAGAAATAGTTGTTTAGTTTTCTCTAGCTCAGCATCGAGTTTGCACTCAGATTATAACATCAGAGCCCAATGGGTAAGACAGCTAATAAGATGAATTTTTCTGGTTCTGGGAGCAAAAGAGTCCCAAGTTAAGTAAAGCCCAAAGAAAGTGGGTTCATGATAAACACTAGTAAGAAGGCATGAAACTGTTCTTTCTACTAGAACACCTAGGAAAAAGGAAATTACTGGAAAGTAATTGAAACTCACCTGAAGCAAACTGAATATGTAATCCTCCTCATGCCAATGATATTTCCACCGAGCTTTTCTACAGCATATGACTTCGTTAAATTTCTTTAAATGTGTTCCTTTTGAATTTATATTTAAACTGGGATCATCAGGAGAGAATGTGTACCGTTTCAGGGCCTTCATCTCAACGGTAATTTTATCATATTTTATCATATATTGTCACCCATACATCCAAAGACACTGGGAATCTGCAGGATAAATATTATTATTTCTTTATTTTTTTTTTAATCATATCACCCCGAGCAAAGGAGGTAACGCCACTGATGTGCAGGGGGCTACATAAGAGTGAAGAGATTGGAAAAGAGAGAACCGGAAGCCACATCCTAAACAGGAAGCAAGGGATGAGCCTCTTCACCTGTTCAATAGACGAGGGTGGAGTGTGAACCGGGTGATAGTTTAGTCTATCTACTCCAATTGAAAAAAAATGAGAAGATTGGAAAAGAGAAAACCGGAAACAAGGGATGAGCCTCTTCACCTGTTCAATAGATGTGGGTGGAGTTTGACAAATTATTATTCAGAAATTTTTTTACATATTTGCACTCAGTGCATAACATCAGAGCCCAATAGGTAAGACTGCTAATAAGGTTATTTCTTCTTGTTTTGGGAGCAAAAGAGTCACAAGTTAAGTAAAGTTATAAATTATTATTCAGAAAGCTTTTTGATAAGATTAATAAGCCCTTTTATTCATTGTAAACACTATTAAGAAGGCATGAAACTGTTCTTTCTACCAATACATCCAGGAAAGGTAACTGATTGTTGTTCTCTTCTACTTCCATCGTATATTTTAATGCAGGATGGAAATTGTTCAAGTCTGTAAAGAATTCTTCCACCTTAGTACCATTAGGAAATGATGTAAAGGTGTCATTATTGTAACAATAGGGCTTATTAATCTTATCAAAAAGCAGTTTCTCATAAAAGCCAACAAAAATGTTGGCCATCAAAGGAGCCAATGGACCCATACGTACTCCATCTATTTGTTGATGCATCCAATTATCGAAGCTGAAAGAGACAGACTTAACCGCCATCCCTATCAACTCAATAAAGTTACTCTCTGGATAGAATGGAGACTTTGTGGGGCCATGATACAAAAAGTCAGCACAAATATCAATTGTTTCATCAAGGCAGACATTTGGGAACAGACTCGATATATCAAATGTCATGAAATATTCAGCGTAAGAGTTAGATTTCAATTTTTGCATATATTCAGCAAACCGAAATGAGTCAGGCACACAATACTCCAAATAGACTATTAACACTGGATCAAGAACTTCAACCAACCACTTAGCCAGGATTGGTTGGACTGAACCAAGTATAGACAAAATGGGTCTAAGTGGAATTGCCTTCTTGTGAATTTTTGGTCACCCATACATCCGAAGACACTGGGAACCTACAGAATAAATATTCAGTCAGTTTAAGTGCTATATATCCTTAGGTGATCATGTCTCGAAAGAGACATGACTGACTGCGCAGATGATTATCCCGCAGTAGGTTGCCATTGCTTTCTGTGGTAGACTCGTTGCTGACCAAGGCTATAAAACCCAATCTGTCCTGTTATTTAACCTATAACTGGAGGGAAGAGATGGATTAATACCTTTCCAAAGGTATTTGCGCATAAGTGAATGCAATGAATTCAACTAGAAATTCAAACTCTGCACCCTGATTTTGTCATTCCGAGTCAATATCCACCGTATCACAATGCATATCTGGATGAATATTATAATAAATTTATTTATTAAGAAATTTTTTTTTGCTGAAATTCTAAAAATTTCTTCTGTAATCAAACTTCAGTTCTTAAGTTATCGTCACAGTAGTAGTAAGGTGGAAAAGTGTTTTTTATATTTTAACAATTTCCATCCTGTGTTAAAATATACAATGGAAGTAAAACAACAATCAGTTACCTTTCCTGGATGTATTGGTAGAAAGAACAGTTTCATGCCTTCTTAATAGTGTTTACAATGAATAAAAGGGCTTATTAATCTTATCAAAAAGCTTTCTGAATAATAATTTATAACTTAACTTGTGACTCTTTTGCTCCCAAAACAAGAAGAAATAACCTTATTAGCAGTCTTACCTATTGGGCTCTGATGTTATGCACTGAGTGCAAATATGTAAAACATTTCTGAATAATAATTTGTCAAACTCCACCCACATCTATTGAACAGGTGAAGAGGCTCATCCCTTGTTTCCTGTTTAGGATGCAGTTTCCGGTTTTCTCTTTTCCAATCTTTTCATTTTTTTAAAATTGGAGTAGATAGACTAAACTATCACCCGGTTCACACTCCACCCTCGTCTATTGAACAGGTGAAGAGGCTCATCCCTTGTTTCCTGTTTAGGATGCAGTTTCCGGTTTTCTCTTTTCCAATCTTTTCATTTTTTTTAAATTGGAGTAGATAGACTAAACTATCACCCGGTTCACACTCCACCCTCGTCTATTGAACAGGTGAAGAGGCTCATCCCTTGTTTCCTGTTTAGGATGCAGTTTCCGGTTTTCTCTTTTTCAATCTTCTCACTTTTTTTCAATTGGAGTAGATAGACTAAACTATCACCCGGTTCACACTCCACCCTCGTCTATTGAACAGGTGAAGAGGCTCATCCCTGTTCCCTGTTTAGGATGTGGCTTCCGGTTTTCTCTTTTCCAATCGTTTCACTCTTTTCTTAATTTTTTTTTCAATTGGAGTAGATAGACTAAACTATCGCCAGGTTCACACTCCACCCACGTCTATTGAACAGGTGAAGAGGCTCATCCCTTGTTTCCTGTTTAGGATGCGGTTTCCGGTTCTCTCTTTTCCAATCTCTTCACTCTTATGTAGCCCCCTGCACATCAGTGGCGTTACTGCCTTGCTCGGGGTGATATGATTAAAAAAATAAAGAAATAATATTTATCCTGCAGATTCCTAGTGTCTTTGGATGTATGGGTGACAATATATGATAAAATATGATAAAATTACCGTTGAGATGAAGGCCCTGAAACGGTACACATTCTCTCCTGATGACCCCAGTTTAAATATAAATTCAAAAGGAACACATTTAAAGAAATTTAACGAAGTCATATGCTGTAGAGAAGCTCGGTGGAAATGTCATTGGCATGAGGAGGATTACATATTCAGTTCGCTTCAGGTGAGTTTCAATTACTTTCCAGTAATTTCCTTTTTCCTAGGTGTTCTAGTAGAAAGAACAGTTTCATGCCTTCTTACTAGTGTTTATCATGAACCCACTTTCTTTGGGCTTTACTTAACTTGGGACTCTTTTGCTCCCAGAACCAGAAAAATTCATCTTATTAGATGTCTTACCCATTGGGCTCTGATGTTATAATCTGAGTGCAAACTCAATGGTGATCTGAAGAAAACTAAACAACTATTTCTGATGAATGGCTATACTGAATGTGTTATTACATCTGCCATTAGATGAAAAATTGCTAAGATCAATGAAGCTAAGACGTATGGGCCATCTAAATGTCCTGGATATGTTAGACTGCCATGAACTGGTTTCATTAGTCATTAGTTTATTTCCATTAAGCAGTGGCTTACAGCCTATCACGTTGAATACGCCGGTTCTCACTCGATCACCGAAGTTAAGCAATGTTGAGCCTGGTCAGTACTTAGATGGGTTACTGCTTGGGAATACCAGGTGCTGTAAGCATTTAGTGATGGATGTGGGTTGTGGTGAAGTGGATATTGACTCGGAAAGAGAAATTGGTGAGCCAAGTTAAAATCCAGTTGAATATTCTGCCTTCACTTAAGCACTGGTATCCTTGGGAAAGGTATTAATCTCTCCCTTCCCTCCAGTTATAGGGTAAATAACAAGGATAGGACTTGGGGACCCTGCCCTTAAAAACAAATCCCAATGAATCTTGATACTCAAAAAGAAAAAAAGTATTACTAGACACAAAACTTATATAAAAACAACAATAAATTGTTGAAAGAAAAAGGTATTACCAGCAATGAAAATTTAGTTGGCAATAAATGACCCACCGAGGTTGATATGCCATAAAAACCAAAGCAACCAACCAACCATTAAGCAGTGTTTTAGTGCTATTATGGTCCAAGTATTTTTAAGATTAAAAGAGCTTTCTCTCGATGTCATAAGGATGTTTTGCCTGCCCATCAAAGCAATTTAGTTGTATATCAATATAAGTGTCGATGCGAGGTCAACTATTTGGGCAAAATTATCCAGAGTATGCAGGTTAGAATTGCTCAGCATGTCCTAGGCCAGGTGCATAGACATGAGCCACTGACATCTGGGTGTTCGCAGACTCATGCTTCCGCACTTGGTGAGATTTACTAAATTTTGCTGCTTGCAAGACAAGTTATTCTTCTAAATTTTTCTCTGTACTGCACACAGCACAGAATAGACTCGACTTTGATATATTAGAGTCTGTTATTATGAACATGAAAGACCAGCCTTTTGCAAAAATTTTTCTTACTGGCTACTTAGTTTTAAATTACCAACAATTTTTGTTCTGAAGAAGAGTCAGTCGAAAAGTGCCTTAAACTTTAAAAGTTGTGATAACTTTGTATCCTGTTTTATTAATAAAATATGATTCCTTTTTTAAAATATATGTGCGTTGTAGTGCATTGGATATTGGTTTGGAACGAGAAATTGGGGAGCCAAGTTCGAATTCTAGCCGAATTCATTGCATTCACTTACGTGCAAATACCCTTGGAAAAGGTATTAATCCGTCTCTTCCTTCCAGTTATGGGCTAAATAACAGGACAGATTGGGTTCTATAGCCTTGGTCAGCAACCAGTCTACCGCAGAAAGCAATGGCAACCTACTGCGGGATAATCTTCTGCCCAGTCAGTCATGTCTCTTTCGAGACATGATCACCAAAGCGTGTGTCACTTAACTGACTGACTGAATATAATAGTAGGAATCATTAATGCTTTTACTGGTCAGAAAGTGGGGGATTTGTTTTCTATTGTTATGAAGTAATAAACTGATCCCCCATTAATGACTACATAATAATATAAAATATTCTTTCTCCTCTAGCTATGAGTTAAATAACAGGACAGACGGGGTTCTATAGCCTTGGCTGGCAACCAGTCTACCGCAGAAAGCAATGGCAACCAACTGCGAGATAACCTTCTGCCTAGTCAGTCATGTCTCTTTCGAGACATGATCGCCCAAGCGTGTTTCCCATATGGCACTTAACTGACTGATATATAAAGTTTAAAGCATGTAAGTATTTATGTCGTTATATAGAAATAGGAGTGCAACTAAAGATCAATGTGCAACTAAGTATATAACATAAACCCCTTAAACAACCCTCCAATGTACGCAGGTAATACCCCATTAAAGACTTTATATCAATTAATTTATTTGTATTTTTATTAGTACAGTCAGTCAGTTAAGTGCCATACGTGCAACACGCTTGGGCGATCATATCTCTAAGGAGACATGACTGACTGGGCAGAAGATTATCCCACAGTAGGTTGCCATTGCTTTCTGCGGTAGACTGGTTGCCAGCCAAGGCTATAGAACCCAATCTGTCCTGTTATTTAACCCATAACTGGAAGGAAGAGATGGATTAATACCTTTCCTAAGGGTATTTGCGCGTAAGTGAATGCAATGAATTCAATTGGAATTCGAACTCAGCTCCCCGATTTCTTGTTCCGAGCCGATATCCACTGCACCACAATGCACATCCATTTTATTAGTTATCGTTATTATTATTATTAATTTTTTATATATTTTTGTTGGTATTCTTAAGAATAGTAACAATTAACACTTGTTCCTGCTTTTTGTTTTTTTTTTTTACATTCTTATCATGCACGATAAAAATATTATTATCATAAAACCGAAAAAATAAAAGACAAGTATTTACAAAATGACGATATTATTATTAACATTAGAATTCATATAAAAATCTCACAACTCAATTCTAGTGAAAATACGGCCCCTAAATTTACTTTCAGTTGACCATTCTCAAATGGTCAACTGAAAGTTCAGTCCAAGGTCATCTTATCACCTGAGATAGAAACACAGCCTCCTTTAATAACTAACCCTGGATATTTAACCCCCTCGCCAAGGTTTTTTTCCTTGTCCTCCCCTAATTCTTTCTGTCTGGATAAATCTAACACATTCATTTTTGTGAAGAACATTGGTCTGAAGAGCAGTCTGTAAGATCTCCACAAAATGAACTGTTACCAATGGATTCATAAAGGCATCCAATTTATTTTCATTATATACATATTTAAATTGTGTGTATTTAGGCAGATTTTTTCATTAATGCTTGTTTCATTAAATAATATAGACACATTTTGTCTTTTATGTAAATTTTTTTCATATTCTCTGATAAGCTTAATAGCATTATCATTAAATAAATAGCATAATCATTAAATAAAAAAAAGAAAATTACAATATTGATAAAAAATTTTTAATAATCCAATCTAAGCTTTGGGTTTACATAAGCCATTTTCAAAGATGTCAATTACTTAATTATCTATACTTAAACATGAAAACAATAAACAAAAACTAAAAATTCTCAAAGCTTTATACATAAAACAGTTGAAACTTAACCTGAACAAGATAAACTATAAAATCTCGACAAATATCCTTAAATGCCTATAATTAATAACAGAAGCCATTAGTTTATTCCAATTGCTTCCCATACTTAATATTTCTTGTTTTCACTTTCGCTTGGACATGTGTGACGTCACGAGCTGTGATGTGACATTTTCTTCCAGTGTCTTAAATGCACAAATTTGTTGTTGCTTGGAAATCTTCCATGTAAACAAAAACAGTTTGTCATTATTGTTTGTCCATGTTTATAATATATAATGTAATTTGACAGCTTTGAATATGACTTATGCAAGCCAAAAGCTTAGATTAGATTATTAAAAAAAATTATGTATCAATATTGTAATTTTCTTTCTTCATTTAACAATAATGCTATTAAGCTGATCAGAGAATATGAAAAAATTTACATAAAATAAATGGACAAAAGTTGTCTATATTATTTAATGAAATAGGCATTAATATATATATAAATGCATTAACTACATGATTGTCTTTAACATAATAGGTTTAAAAATGTTTAAACTGAACCAAATCTAGGACAGGACAGATAGGTAGATATAAGCAAAATACCAATGAAGAGCCTGATTTACAAGTACAAACAAGATGAGATAGGTCAATAGATAAGAACTTAGATAAAAACATTCAGAGTATTAAGAAATAAGAGTAGACTGAAGCAAGCAGCTAGAAACTAAAACAGATATCGACAAAATGAAACTAGATACATAGCACAGCTGTGACACCACCATACATTTGACGACAACCCTGTAGACAGGCATAGCTATGTGGCCTAAACATCCTTACCACTAACTGAAGAGACTTCAGCAGTACCTTACGATACTACCAGACTTTGTTGCCTGGAAATGCCAAATCCAATGTAGTTTCAATGTACACTCTAGATGAAAACTTTAGAGCCATCCTGTGGCTTTAAGAATTTGGAAGGTCCATGACTTCTCTAGTTTAATTCAGTCATTTAAGTGCCATACAGGATACATGATTTGGGTGATCATGTCTCAAAAGAGTCATGACTGACCGAGCAAAAGCTTATCTTGCAGCAGGTTGCCATTGCTTTCTGCAGTAGATTGGTTGCCAGCCAAGGCCATAGATCCTCATCTGTTCTGTTATTTGACTCATAGTTAGAGAGGGAAGGTATTATATTATGACATTGTAATTAGTGGGGGATCAGTTTATTACTTCATAACAATATAAAACTGATCCCTCACTTTATGACTAGCAAAAACCTTAATTATGATTTCAACTATTATATTCAGTCAGTCAGTTGTGCCATACTTGATACACGCTTTGGGCGATCATGTCTCAAAAGAGACATGACTGATTGGACAGATGATTATCCCGCATTAGGTTGCCATTGCTTTCTGCTGTCAACTGGTTTCCAGTCAAGGCTATAGAACCCTATCTGTACTATTATTTAACTCATAATTGGAGGAAAGAGATGGATTAATACCTTTCCCAAGGGTATTTGTGCGTAAGTGAATGCAAGAAATTCAACTGGAATTTGAACTTGACTCCCTATTTGTCGTTCCGAGTCAATATCCATTACACCACAAAGCATATCTTAGTTTAATTAACTTTAACTAAACCAGAATATTGAAACTAACTATTGTGGCCTGCTAAGGCCAGGAAGAAAGACACGAAAACAACTAGGTAGGTTAAACCAGTGTATTTGAGTAACAGAACATACATACAAAATAAGAGTGTTATTAGTCAGCAGATAAAAGTGTCTGTCTGAACTGTCAAGTTACACTGCATCTCGACTGCCTCCCTTAGGAAGTCTCACAGGTTAGTATTTATAAAGGAGGAAGTGTTCATTCCAAAGTAGATAGGGCACTATAACAATAATCCAACAGTGCATAGTGACCAATTTATTTTACAGAAAAATCTGAATGAAATTTTACAAATTAATGGGTTAATTTCATTATTATTATTATTATTATAGAATAAAATGCGACTTGGCTTCCCTCTGCCTTTTCTACAAATATTTTTATGGCAACTGATCTGACGAGCATTTATCCCTGATACCCTGACAACATGAATTTAAGTGTGCTACTAGATTGTCATGGAGGTCCCACCCCTTTTACCATCAAAATAGTTAAATGTAACCACACTTCTACTCGAACAGTTTCTTTTCTTGCATACCCAGCCTTTGGATCTCTCTTCAATTTACTTGCTTCCATGATAGCTACAATCTCCAAAAATATTAATGCAGTATCAACTGTCATTTTCTATCTTCTTGAATCCCATTCATCTAATATCCTGACATATGTCTCTATCCCAGTCACCTGGCAAACCGAATGTCATATGTTTCTACCCCAGATATCAAGCAGGCCCTATGACATATGTTACTACTCCAGTCAACAAGAAGGCCCTATGTCATATGTCACTACCCCAATCACTGAACAGTCCTTATGATATATCGGATGTTTTTTCCGCCTGAATCCACCTTGCACATATACAAATCAACCATCCGTCCGTGCATGGAATACTGCTGTCATATATGGTCAAGCACCACCAGTGTTCTCGAAAGGCTCCAAAAGAGAATCAGTAATGTGATAGGTACCGACTTGGCAGCTCAACTTCAGCCACTCACTGTCAGGATGTGGCTTCCCTCTGTCTGTTCTATAAATATTTTCATGGCTTCTGCTCTGATGAACTTAAGTCACTGGTACCTCTGCAACGTAAGTTTACTCATGCAACCAGACTGGCAACTGGGTCCCACCCATTCACAGATCAACCAAATGCAGCTGACAATTCTACTTCATCAGCTACTTTTCTCGCACTTCCCGCTTGTGGAACTCTCTTCCATATTCTTGCTTTCCTGACGGTTACAACCTCCAGGAATTTAAATGCAAAGTCAATACTCATCTCTTAACTACTTGACTCTAGTTCTTTTCACACCGCCCTGTATATCCTTTCCTTTCTCTTTACCTTTGCAACAGTCATCACACCTGCATTCCCATCCTTCTCTTGCTCCCTTCTCTAACCCCCCTCCTGCCCCCGTAACTGGTTTGTCTTTCTCTTTACTCCCCTCCTATCTAATCTTTTTTCCCTATGTATCAGTGGCATTACAACCTTGCTTGGGGTGAAATGATTAAAACAAAAAGATATATGATATATATTTTATTATATATAAATACAAATAAATTAATAAGAGTTTCTCTGAATTTTATTACTGATCAATTACTTTGATGCAGAGCCTACGAAAGTCAAAGTTAACTTGAAACTTATTGAGAGGCAAAACTTTTCTGAGTGATATTAGAAAATAATACCAAAAGAAAAAGGTTGGCAATCATTCCTCCTTTGAAAGCTTTTATTTTTCATGTTTTGTATCTTAATTTGTTTTATTTTTTCTCAAGATGGCAACAGGCCTGTCAAAGAAACCCCGCAGTTCTTTGCGCACTCTAATTACACAAACATGAAAACAATAGCAATAAAAACTTATTTGTGATAAAACACTACAGGCAATTTTTTGCCAGTGCCTCAGAGAGAGAGAGAGAGAGAGAGAGAGTGAGTGAGTGAGTGAGTGAGTGAGTGAGTGCGGGTCACTGTCTGCCAACATCTATTTTGGATGGACTTGATACTTAACACCACCAATACAAACATCCCCCAACCACGACCCCAGTCTCCTCATAATCTAATTTTCTCCTATTCTCCACTTCTCTTCTTCATTTCTGATTACAACTGACTGTACCTTGTCGCTGAAGTAGTCGCGTCTTTAGTGCCAGAGATTAATGTTCAAACCAAGGTTAAAAAACCAGAATGCTGCTTTTCAGAGTAGAACACAAATTTTTTTTTATTGTTATTCACCTTGAGTAAGACTCGTGCCAGAAAAAGGATAAACTATTCCCAACATTCCCTTTTTTCTCTCACATCTACAGTACTGGGCAAAAGTATTAGGACAAGAACTATTTTATCTTTTATGAGGCATATTGACAGAAAATAAACAATTTAATTAAAGTAATTTTATTTGATTTTTCTCCAACAAATGCTTTAACAAGAAAAAAATACTTGTTACAAAATAAATTTAATATTTCATACAATAGCCTTTTGCTTTGAAATAATAAAATTGCGACAATTTACCAATCGCACCTAGTGTATATATATATATATATATATATATATACATACATACACACAGTACTGGGCAAAAGTATTAGGACAAGAACGATTTTATCTTTTATGAGGCATATTGACAGAAAATAAACAATTTAATTAAAGTAATTTTATTTGATTTTTCTCCAACAAATGCTTTAACAAGAAAAAAATACTTGTTACAAAATAAATTTAATATTTAATATAATAGCCTTTCTCTTTGAAATAATAAAATAATTGCGACAATTTACCAATCACACCTAGTATATATATATATATATATATATATATATAGTACTGTGCAAAAGTATTAAGACAAGAACTATTTTATCTTTTATGAGGCATATTGACAGAAAATAAACAATTTCATTAAAGTAATTTTATTTGATTTACTCAACAAATGCTTTAACAAGAAAAAAAATACTTGTCACAAAATAAATTTAATATTTAGTATAATAGCCTTTTGTTTTGATCACAGCCTTCATTCTGTCAGGCATTGACATCACAAGCTTCTTCAATGCATCTAATGGTATTTACTGCCAAGCAGCTTGGATTTGTTCCCAAAGTGTGTCTTGCAAAGTAACATTAGATTTATCAATTCAAGAAGGGGGAATAAGAAAAAATTCAGTCACATCCAAGGATAATAGAATAATGAGTAGTTTCAAAATAACTTGCTTATTAGAAAATAGGAAAAATTAAATATAACTCCTTTTTAATACATTTCTTTACACCTAATTTTAAATAATCAATATTTATTAGCAATTTACTTGGCTTTTCATCCTGTATTTGAATTTCAGTGAGATTTTTAGGAAAATCACCCCCTGTCCTAATACTTTTGCACACTACCGACTTATCTAGATTTAGTTAGCTAATTCTCAGATGGTAACTTTCTCCTGTTCCTCATGTCGGAACTTTAGAGGGTAAATACTCTTTGTTTTATGCTACAACTGTATTAGATGTTGTATATGAAGCTTTTGGTCATGTTTTTCTCTTGTGAAGATCTAATTTCCATGGAAAGGTTAATTAAATATAGTTTTACTACATAAGGTTACTGTGGTGACATTCGCCCTGTGTGGGTTGAGCTGGTTTCTTCACTAAAAGAACTTTCATGGGGCTTTTTGTCTCTCCAGTGACATGTGGTATGAAAATTTTCCTGCAGTAGGTTGCCAATTCCTACTACAATAGACTGGTTACCAACCAAGGCTATAAAACCCAGTCTGTCCTGCTATTCACCCATAGCTGGGGGAAGAAGGTATGGATTAATAGCTTTCCCAAGGGTTACCCTGATATTATACTGATTGCAGTTAATTTTGGTGGAGCCTTTCAATGACTTGTATTAAAATAACAAATAACATCAATAGTCAGAAAAGATTTGATTTTGGAACATCAAAAAACAAAGATCAAATGACCAGGTTCAGGGACACTTGTAGAACTTTGAAGTGTTGGGGGCACTGAGGGGCTCGAGATTTTTCTGAGGAGGAGGGGGTCAAACTCAATCAGCGTCTTCATTTTCATACTACACCCTCCTATTGTATACACAACTTAGAAATGGGTTTGGGTATACGTATATGACTTCACTAAAACGGAATAACTTTTCATTCATAGTAGTGGAGTTCTAATCTATTCTTGCCCTCTTTTCCACTCTGGAGCCGTCAGAACACAAGAGAGGTTAATTTCAAAACCAAACCAAAAGGTTAATACTAATGTCAATACTAGCAGAACAGTGTGATTTGTCTGCTCCGATTTTGTGACTCTACAAAACTTTTTTTGAAGCATAAAAAACAAATGCAAAAATAAAATAATGCAACGAAATCAATCAAAATGCCGTGGGCACCATGTGCAAAAATCAGCTAAAAAAATTAATTTTTGGTTTTAACAAATTCTGATTATATGATCAAGAAGTTACTTTAAATAATTTAATGATTTAAATAATATAATTTCTCCATGATCCGAAATGAAAAAGAAAATACAGATGGAAAAGTGCTGAAGATCAAATTTTATCAAAATCAGTCTGGTCAGTTCCATAAATTTGAAATTGTGTTGGGAGGAAACAAAAATTGTATGTGTGGGGGTGTTGGCCCATTCTGGTCCCCTCATAGAATCACCACTGACAATGTTCAATGATTTCACTCTTTTCTGATTTTAGAATTTTTTTAGCCTCAGAATAAAAACACAGTCCACATAAGACAAGGCTTTCGAGTATGAAAAATAAGTCCAAGTCTCTCATCAGAATTCATCTTTTTTTATTTCAAAGCTGCTTACTTGATCAGTTGAAGATCAGGATTAATTTAAAAGTTTGCAATTAGAAAAGCAACAAAAACATGGAACAAAACGTGTCTAAATTAATCAGAGAAATTCGTAAGAAAGGAAGTACATTAATGAGATTGGTCGAAACAAAAAAACAAATGAAGAATAAAAAATTTGAGCCGACAAATTGAAAAATTATACTCAATATTTATTTTGTCTTTATTTTTTTTAATTCTGTCATATGGAAAGATAAAAAATAAAACATTTTTTTCGGTGAATCTTGAATCGTTTTCATTACAAGGACTCTGCTTTCTACTTCAATTCTTTCTCTCCCCACAAAATACATGGATGCTCCTTACAAAAAATGGTATAAGGCCTATGATTCCATATACTTTAAGTCATTTCTAAAGTAGTTATGATATTTCAACATAACATGAATTCTCAATATAATATAATGTTTCAGTATAATATAAAACTAGACATGATAAACAAATGATTTTGACCAAAAATCAACACCAGAAATGAGAAAAGAAATAAAAGCAAATTCTATTGGTCAAATGTTTTTGCTGTTAAAAGAAAGACTGGGGAAACCTGAATTAAAAATCATTTGTACTCATTTTATAACACTTAAAATATTTTTCATTATAAGGACCTTATATTCCAGTTTAATTCTTTCTTCTCAAATATCACCAACTTCTCTCTCCACAAAATCCATCGAGGCTTAAACCTCTTATATTTTTGAAAAATTTTGTGTGAAAAGTTGTTTGTTTATATAAAAAAAAATCTATAGGTGTATTTGATTTTGAAAGAAACATCAGAAATCAAGAATTTCAAAAATATTTGCACTATTTAAACAAGGATGAAATTCTTTTCAGACGTTTCCATTCCAAATCTTGAAGTTAAAAAAAGGGAGACAAGATTTGAGGAGATAAATTTTCAAACAAAGAAGATAAGTAAGACTGAAGCTTTGTAAAAATGGCAGAAGGCTATAAAAGTAGAAGCCAACATCGCATTATGGCCCAGCCTAGGGATTGAACTCACACTCATGGCTGTATTTGACTACCGGGCACACCAGGCACGGGTCCGGGCTGATCCATGCAATCATATTGAAAATCCGGGCAAGGAAAAATGTCTCCGGCAGAAATCAAACTAAACAATTCATAAATAAAGAAAGAAAGAAAAAAAAAATGAAGAAAACATCCGAATGAATGCAGTAAAAATCTGTTTATTTCTTAATTTTGGGAGAAAAAACTGGTTATACTCAGAAAATCCGAACCCGATTTCCTGCTTTCGTTCACGTTCTGTGCCTAACTTTCATTGAAATAGCCACAAAAATCTGCAAAAATCAGTTTCTGGAAACAGATGACATCATCACATTGTCGACTAATAAATCCGGGCAATTTTCTCTGTGCCCGGTATTTTTATTAGCATCAGCAATGACCCTGCTCACACTTACAATGTAGCCATATTCCCGAACACTTTAATCCCCTAGGCTGTTGTTCAGGGTAGTGCAGACCTATATTCAATACAAATGAGGCAAGCAATAATTGCTCTGTACTAAATAAGAACTAGATGAGAATCCCTGGACATAGACAGTTGAACAAGAACAATCTACCCATGTGGTTTAAATAAAGAGTTCAGTTCAAAATTTTGTGAAGGTTACCAGGATTGACAAGAACCTAATGAAGGCCAGAGGGAAATGTTGCTATAAAAACAACTGAGCTTGAAAAGGACCTTCAATCCATGGCAAACTGGGGTAAGAAATGTCTCGTGAATTTTAATGCTTCCAAAACAAAGCTGCTATCTATTAACCATCACAGACAATCGCTCCTAACCCCCATTAGCATGGATCAGGCTAGTCTCCTTGAAACCAAAACACTGCGCCTCCTCAGCTCAACTCTCACAACAGACCTCAAGTGGAATGACTATATAGAATCCAGAGCTAAATCTGCTGCTAAGAAAGTCGGTTCTCTGTGTAGAGCCAGGAAGTTTTTCCCATCTGAAACAATCCTGCACATATATAAATCTACCATCCACCTGTACATTGAATACTGCTGCCATATCTGGTTGGGTGCACCTGCTATCCACCTAGGTGTTCTTGACAAAATCCAATGGAGAATCTGTAATATAATAGATCCCGACTTGGCAGCTCAGATACAGTCACTTTCTCACTAGCGCAATGTGGTTTCCTTGTGTCTCTTCTACAAATACTTTCATGGCTTCGGGTTCGATGAACTTAGCTCACTGGTGCTTCCTATATATAAATTTACTCGAGCCACATGATTAGCAACTAGGTCCCACCCTTTTACTGTAAAACCAATAAATTGTCAACACAAATTCTACTCCATCAGCTTCTTTTCTCGCACTTCCCACCTGTGGAATTCCCTTCCATTTACTTGCTTTCCTGGCAGCTACAATCTCCAAGAATTTAAATGTAAAGTCAATTGTCATCTCTTATCTCACTAACCTGCATACTCTCTCTCATGCTCTCTTCTCCATCCACTCCACTCTCGTCAGTATTCTCATACTTCTCTTACCCACTTCCTGACACCCCCTATAACCTGTCCCTCTTTCTCATAACTTTCCTAATATGTAATCCCCTGCAAAACAGCAGCTGTAAAATGCCTTGCTTGGGGCAATATGATTATAAAAAAAAAATTCTATACATTTATATTTCAAAGAATGTAAATAAATCTAAAAGACACGCAAATGTAGCTTATCAGTATTTCATTGACTGATTGATTCGTATTTTTATGGCTTATCAACAGACAAGAAATTATTATGTAAATATGAAGTGGGGGATCAATTTTATATTACAAACAATATATAAATTGATCCCTCACTTTATGACCACAGTCATTCTTCTCTTACCCACTTCCTGACACTCCCTATAACCTGTTACTCTTTCTCATAACTTTCCTCCTATGTAATCCCCTGCAAAACAGCAGCTGTAAAATGCCTTGCTTGGGGCAATATGATCATAAAAAAAAAATGTTAAGGACAGTAGTCCAAATGTAAATTTATTCTTATTGTCGGCAAATATTTAGTGCACCGGGGGGGGGGGGGGGGTAAACTGCCGGGAAAGAATAATGGATATCCAGTATGGCTACCATTCAACTTTACATCTGTCGGGCAACTCCTCAAATGACTCAATTTGTATGGAGCGGATGAATAATTTGAGATCAAGACTGACCGTTGTCCAAGTGGGTACTGTCCTGCACTTGACATCAACAAATTAGAAAGCCAATATTGAGAAATGTTGTTCAAGCAACCAACAGCAAGATAAATGAAGATTTTCTTTTTTATTTGGACTTAATTTAAAAACCATTCAATTTATCATGTTTATACATTCTTTGCGTCTTTTTAACAGACTCGAAAGATGTCATGAGTGAAATAAATTGCAACTGAATTGTGTTCTTTGATTATTAATTAGCGTCTTTGATTAAGCCTAAATGATTTTCTTGCATGCATTATTCATCGATTGAAAACAAGATATAATTCAGTGTATTTAAATGGATTATCCCTAAATTTCGGGCCTTTTTTTATGACATTAATCTGGCTCACTGTCCTCTCATTAATATATGATCCGTCCATCAGAAGCACAAATTTTGTTAAATCCTGATGTGAGCAATTAAAATCAAATTTTTTCTTCTTAGCATTCCTCTATTCTTTCTATAGCTAAAAAAAAACACAAACAGTAAAGGCTTTCATGTTCACTAAAACATTACTAAAAGCATCCTCTCACTTTGCAAATACAGACCAAATGTGTTTCCAGAATTTTAATTATCTTGCTTAATGTTGATTGGCTTTATTTTGATATTTAAATGACTTAGTTTCAATTTTTAAAGCACATTTGGCAAAATGGTGGTAAGGTTGTTTTGTGCTGTTTAAAGAATAAAGACTTGAAAAACAGCAGCTGAAAACATGTCCTTACTTGAGTTCAAACCCTATCCTCTGCAACCAATAAGTAAGGAAATATGCCACTGTATCAACCAGTTGGTACAGTTGTTGTATATCTACTATGATGGGGGAAATTAACAGCAACCAAACTTGTTATGTTCTCTCTTATAAAGTCAAATGTCATTTTCGTGTTGATAAAATAACGACTGTAACATGCATAGATAAATAAAGGTATACAACATTTTCTTTATGACATGGTGTAGAGTGGAAGGGGATTCAGGTTGGGGTGTCAGCACACATATATATGAGGGAGAAAGCCAACGAGCTGCTCCCACCCACTCTCTCTCTCTCTGATTTCCAATCTCAACTGCCATCTGATTTCTTCTTACTCATTGTCAACTCAACTGTTTTACAATCTATATATTGTGAATTTCATTTTTTGATATGTAATGTTTCAGACACATTGTTTGCAAACACAATTTGAGGTTTACTTTATATGACCTTGGCTACGCTGGTTATTAAAACACAATTCCACTTGTCAGCTGATGTCCACATATTTTAACTTTCAAAACAATTAAATATTTTCAAAACAACTGTATTTTTTTGCTAATCAGTTTGCATATTTTTGCTGTTTCATAAAAATACACTTCTGCACAAAATTACACACCAGGTCAGATAATATATATATATAGCACAGTCAAAAGTCATTGTTTTCAATCAACTGTAAAACTCCAAGTTTTAATCAAGTTCATGAAACTCAGATTTTATAGGATTTTTGATCAAAAAACAAGAAATCATAAAAAATTAATATATGTTTCATTTATTATGAACATCATAAAGTCATGAATGAATAAGTCAATTTGGTGTTGCTTATTTAATAAATTAATCTCATTTTTTCATTCTCAAAATTTTTATTTGACATTTTTTTATCAAGAAATGCGAAAGGCAGTATGCAAAATCAAAAAGAAAGATAGGAATCCATTTGAACCTCATCACAAAGACCAAAAAAACAAGCAATGTTATAGCATCTAAAGTAAACAATTTATATAAAAAAGTTTCCAGCCATAAAAAGTTGAGACAATTTGCCAGTTTTGCAGATCCTTGAGTTGAATACATTTGGGCTTTACCGGATGTTTCATTATTGTGACCCCAGACTGGGACCAGGTCAGTTTTGTAAAACATCTAAAAAATGTCAGCTGCAGAGCAATGATTTTGAAATTAGTTTTCTTGACCATTATCAATGTAATGTAAAATGTGTCAAAACTATGCCTACCCACCAAAAAAAAAAAAAAAAAAAAAAAAATCCAGCATCCAAAAGTCAGCAAACAAAAGGTTGCAGCACGGTGATATCAAAAGCAAAAAGACAAGAATATGGGTCCAAACTAGTGAAAAAACAATGAGTGGAATATTTTGTCTAAAAACAGGAGATAATGTCAGTTTAATTAACATTGCCACTGAATTTGATGATCTTATCTAAACTTATTTATAAATGAAACTTTGTGTGTGTGTGTGTGTGTGTTAGTGTGTCCATTACCTATAGACTCCGAAATGGCTGAACTGATTTTCTTGAAAATTTACACAGTTGTACTATAAGCATCTGCGAGTGTTCTTAGCTAGGTTTTGTGTCGAGGTACCACCAATAAATATCAAAAATCGATCATCGAAAAAAATCGGGTGATAGAAGGACTGGTCCAATTTTAATCAAATTGGATACACTCATAGACAAAGACATAAGAAATGGTATTCAGAAGTTTCAAGGTTGCAGTTCTTACAATAGTGCAGAAAATTGATAATATATATATAAAAGACAAGATGTTTGTGTGTATGTCTGTTTATCTGCCTGTATGTCTATTTTTTTTTCAGCCCTTTTATTTTAGTTTTTGCTTCGGGTTTGGCTCTAAGTAAGTATAAATGTAGTTCTTAGTCTCAGCCATGATACCATTTACTCAGAGGACTTATTTAGCTTTCAAAATTCAGTTTATGACAAAAAAAAAACTTATTTGATATCGATAACAGGAAATCAAATTTTGACTTACATCCATTCATTTCTCTTTAAGTCTACGGTTTTGCTTTAACTGGAAACAACTATTGCTTTTTAGTCTTTCGTGCCAACATCCAAAGAGTCTGAGCTCCAGGACCATGGAATAGTTTTAAAGCTTTCATTACACCTGAGCAACGCTGGGCTATACTGCTAGTATTGATTAAATATCTTGAAAGTCTGCAATAGAATAAAAGCTCAAAGGTTAGTCTTATACCATTACTTGGTACTCCTTGAGTGATGAAAATAATTTCTTTTACTAGCTGTTTGTCCAATACAAGGCCCAAGAGCCACAAAAGTAGTGTAAAGAAGATAGTGATGACTCAATAAGTGATAATGTGTTCCATGTGCTATCTGTCAGCACAAAAGAAGAGCTCAGCCAACCACTGACCTCTGAACTTATATATAAGACAAGTGTCTCAAATGATTTGCTTATATTGCGGTGTGTGAATGATGATTTTGATCTACAGACTACAGTTTTGTGACTTTCAACCTGTAGATTTTTGTTTATTTCTGCCACTTTTAGAACTCTTTGACTGTACGAGGATGTTGTATGGGCAGAGTAGGTAAGAAGTACAGATTATGAGGATATGTAGGATAGATAACAGTTGATCCTAAACTTGAAATGGTTAAGATTGTAATGTTCAAGGAAGCATTCACTTCCTCCTTACTAATGGAAGACAAATGATTTATATCAGTGTACATGGCATATCTATCTGATGCATGGTACCTGCTGTTAATTGGTAGCAAATCTCCCAGATCAGTGCTTGCAGGAAGAATTCAGTCTTGTGTGACCTTGTACCAAACAACATTAAATATCATATAATTTATATCACAAATGGTTTAAAAACTGTACATCAGTACAAATTCAATTTTTCTTAATATTTTCCATTTCCCCACCAAAAAAGAAAAAAAAAACAATAAAAACAAAATCCAAAGCTAAAAATCTTATTCAAAATTAATCAAAACAATTCATTACAGAAGTTTTTAAAAAAAGAAATTTGTAATTTTGCATTAAAAACATATTTTTCCCCCCAAAATGAATTTACCATATTTCAGTGAAAAACAAATTAAGAATTTTCATTTAAAAACATGACAATCATAACTTTGTATTTTGTTTTCTTTTGAAAAGACATCTTAAAACGTATAAATGAAAAGAAAAAAAAAATGAAACAATGAAGAGGATTGAGAATTTGTAGAATGAAGACGAGGATTGTTGTCAGGATTTCAGACGAAATTAGGAAAGCCACAAAATACATTCACTAAAATAAGACTCTCTTCTTATTTTTGTCAATCTATTTTCTGGTTTTCTGAGATAAGCAAAGATAAGGCTTAGCTCTAATAATTGCAATATATTCAATGTCCTTTCAACACCTAGAGGATCATGTCTTTCTATAACTTCTTTTATATATATATATATATATCATAAATTATATTTTAGAACATGTACATAATTATTCCATATGTATCCACTAATTCTTTCTTCGTTCTGTATTCACTCGGATATATATATATATATATATATATATATATATATATATATTAGTGTATTGAGGCAGCAAATAATTTTCTAAGCATATACTGTTAAAGATAAGAGACAATGAATGTCTATTATGTTTAATCATGAGCTGTTCTAAACATCGTATTTTGGCTTTAATTTCAGGTGAAAATAAAGACAAAAATTCTCCAACATTTAGATAATTTTTTATGATGTGGGTTCTAAGCTTTCAGCTCACATGAGCCATCTTCAGATAGGTTATTAAGACAGTAACACAATAACATCCACTATCAGTGACAATTTTATTTTGTGTTGACATAAAACTTTACTAGGCAATGGCAATAGTTGCCAAAAATAACAAATGCAGTTTGCAAATTTGCAATGCGGTTCTATGATGTCACACCCCGTGATAGCATGAAATGACAACACAATCATGTATTCAAATGCAATGTAATGTGTTATGACCAGATTTAAACATGATTTTATTAAGTGTGGGTTGTTTGGATTTAATGTAGATGGCCTCCAATATCTGAAGGTTCTTTTTACTGTGTATGAGTGAGGATTATTGTATCGTTGACTAAAATCTCTCTGATATTACCGACATGTTTATGTTTTTCTGAGAAATGTTGTTTAATTGTACTCTGATCAGAAAGGTGATCAGGGTACAATTCATTAAATACAATTCATATATATATATATATATAATGTAATTATTAATTGTACATTGCAACAAGGAAATTTCCATGTTTTGAGATAAATTCTTGTTGTGACATGACTCGATCATGTGACCAGGTTCACTTATAGAAAAAGTGAGTTGGTCAAAAGAGGAAGTAAGTTAGTGTGAGCTGAGGGTTACTTGCTAACTCAACTACCCCTATTGTTGCGATCTACCACGAACTATTATATTGTATCTACCGAATAAGATATTATTTTATCATCTGTGTATTGATTACCACCTCGACGATACAACAATTCTCTTCATCAGGCAATGTTGGATGTTGGTTGTACAAATGATTTACATTTAAAAAAAGAATAAAAAATTTATACATTTACACACATATATATATATATATATATCTAAATCTAATCTAAACTTATTTATAAATGGAACTTTGTCTGTGTGTCCGTTAACTATAGACTCCAAAATGGCTGAACCGATTTTCTTGAAAATTTACACAGTTGTACTCTAAGCATCTGTGAGTGTTCTTAGTTAGGTTTTGTGTCAAGGTACCCCCAATAAATATCAAAAATCAATAATAAAAAAAATCAGGTTATAGAAGGAGTGGTCCGATTTTAATCAAATTTGATACACTCATAGACAAAGACATAAACGATATCCAGAAGTTTCAAGGTTGCAGTTCTTACAATAGTGCAGAAAATCGATTATATATATATATATATATATATATATATAAAAAAGGCAAGATGTTTGTGTGCATGTCTGTTTATCTGTCTGTATGTCCTTTATACAAATCCACAATTCTTATCCGATTCTCACCAAACTTCATACAAATATTCTTTAAGCTGAATCTGAGCTCCAGGAATATGGATTAGTTTTAAAGTTTTCATTACACCCGAGCAACGCTGGGTTATACTGCTAGTGTGTGTGTATATATATATATATATATATATATGTGTGCACATTTAAATATATAAAATATGAACGGTGAACCACCTTTTTCCCCATGATTTTTCGTTTTTCTTTCATCTTTTCATTTTGGTCGGAATGCACATTTAACACAGAACATTACTGGCTTCTAAATCAGCGTTGGAAATTCCCAAATCTAATTTCTGAGACTTTTATTTTGTTTGCATGTAGAACATCAATCCTGGATGAACATCACAAGCCTATTTGAAAGCCATGATAATCACTGTTACCCACATACACACACTGTCCTGCCCATGTATTAATGACTTTCATTTCACCTCAAACAATTCCCCAATTGTTTTTGACACACAATCAAAATCAGCGCCCAAGTGAACAGCTCCCTTTCAGAGATTAAAGCAACATATCACATGAGACCACCAAAAAGACAGCGAAAATCAAGGCTGTTTTTTTAATTAAGTCTTTTGCAGTGAAAGCTTCCCAATATTTTACTATATTTCTAGCAAATACTGAATATTTTTAAAAGGCACCAATCTTAAATATTTGTTAAAAATGATTTGGGGGGAAGATTTTTATTACTTTTTTCTTCTAAATTCTTGTACAAGGACCATGACTTTAAAATCTATTGAATCAATTCCAATACAAAAACCAAACATAAAATTGACTCTTTTCATTCTTCTCTAACATTTCCAGTGCAATATGTTGTTCGACATTGAACGAAATGTGAAAACTGATGACACGACTGAAGAATTCATTGACTTTTGAAAAGCTGGTACCCGACTAAAGAAAAAGCCTTTTAAAATCAATTGTCTTGTGACAATCAGAAGCGGCCATATTGGTGACTGTTTCAAAGTTATGCATATTCAATGCTTCACAAGCAACCGAGTTGTAAAAAGCAAACATTTGCCTTTGATAAAATAGAAATTCAGTTCAGATTTTTGATAGAAATGTTAACTCGGTGAAAGAATATTTTAAATTTAGACACATTTAGTTTTAATCACAAGTTGACACACAACACAAGCAAGAACAGTGTCATTTGTAAATAAAGGACAATTGATCCAAATCATGTGACCATTTAAGGTCAACACTACTGATGTCATTTGTAAGGGCGTGTTTCCCGAAAGATAACAAATAGTTTCTTTTTTGTAAAATGAGACAACTCATGTTTGAAGCTAATCAACGCTAATATTAAAATACGTATTATATTTCAGAAGAAATATTTTTAAACGTTTTCAAAATTCTTGCCTTAAATTCCAACAAATGGGAGGGGTAATTAAATATCGGATTTGTAACACATTGCTTTAAATAGCATTGTGTTAAGATGTCTCCGAAATTTTCCTTTTATTTACGAAACAGGAAATTCATATAACAATTACAAAAATAGCCAACTAACTTAAATAGCTTAATTTTTAAGCAAAGTCAATTATACTTTATTATTTAAGCACACATTTACAGTGTAAAGATATATTTGCTTGCTTTACATTGGGAAGGAAAAGATAAAAATGTATGATTCTTTGTTGAATAACAATGTATTAAGAAGTTTGTAACTGCTACGAAATAAACTTGAAAATATCACAATATAGTTTCATACATTTCATTACTGAATTTGTAAATGCTACTAAATTAATTGGAAAATATCACAATATAATTTTATACATTTCATTACTTAATTTGGAAATACTTCTAAATAAACTTGAAAATATCACAATATAGTTTCATACATTTTATTACTGATAAAAATTGTTGCAGTTATTAGACAATATTTTGAACCTGATACTGTTATAAGTTGTTCAAATGTCATTTAGTATATTTCAGATCATACTCTTAAGTCTTGTTTAGTGGAATTACATCACAGTTTCTCTTGAGAAATGTTGTACAAGATGATTACAGATATTTTCTTAGCCTGGCTATATTTTTTCTTAACACTTCCTGCTTTTATTTGCAAATATTATACTTTATAAAGAAAATATAGCAATCAAGATATTTACAAAATTAGAAACATAAAACTGGTTGGGGCTTCGGTATTGTCTTTAGGCTAATCAGTTTATAATTCTCACTTTCAAAGTAACATGATAAAGAATAAATACGAAAGAAAGTCTATTTACAAGATATTAAGATAAAAGTCTCCTCTTCTTCTCAGCACAATTATAGATAAGAGAAATAAAAAATTAAAACAAACTAAAATAACCTACTTATATAAAAAAAAAAGAAGGGACAAAATGTTTTTTGAATTAAAATAACCACAAAAAAATGAAAGAATTATGTTTGAGGGGTTTTCTAAAATGTGGAAAAATATATATTAAAAAGAAATATTACAAATTGTACCTATTTTCTATTATCTCTTTCAAAAAGGCACCATTGACTCATACCCTGATTGAGCACTCAGAAAGAATGGTAGACTTTGAAAAAGAGTAGCTACTCTGGCATGTACGCATCGCTCATTCAGTAATGAATTAGAGCACTCTGGCTATTGGGCATGTATAATGATAGTCATTTAAGTGCCATACGTGAAACACGCTTGGACGATCATGTCTCGAAATAGACATGACTGACTTGGCAGAAGATTATCCCGCAATAGGTTGCCAGCCAAGGCTATAGAACCCAATCTGTCCTGTTATTTAACCCATAACTGGAAGGAAGAGATGGATTAATACCTTTCCCAAGGGTATTTGCGCGTAAGTGAATGCAATGAATTCAACTGGAATTTGAACTCGGCTCTCCGATTTCTTGTTCCGAGCCGATATCCACTGCACCACAAATGATAATATACACACTAAAAATTCTGCCTTCTTCTACCGAGCATCCATAGCCCAGAGGTAGAATCGCCAACTGACGCCAATTCAGTCGGGTTTCAATCCTGGGTTAGGACGCGATCGGTGTCTAACCGTACTGATGAGCTGTGATACAGCAAAGCTGATCTGTCTGCGGATGACTATATCTATCTATCTATCTATCTATATATATATATATATATATATATATATATATATATTAGTCATTCACATACAATCTGTTTCACGCTATCACAGCTCATCAGTGTGGCTAGACACATTCACTTGCTTCTGGCCAGGATCGAAACTCGACCAATTTGGTGTCACTTGGAGTTACTACTCCCTAAGCCATAGGCGGATGGAATCAGAGAAGGGAAATTTAACCGTGTTGTATATATAAGCAGTGTATACACACACCAGTCATCAAAAGAACTCAATTTATTCCTGAAGAGTAATTTTTTTTTTTTTTTTTTAATCATATCACCCCGAGCAAGGTGGCGACGCCACTGATGTGCCAGGGGCTACTTAAGAGTGAAAAGATTAGAAGAGAGAAAGCCGGAAACCACATCCTAAACAGGGAACAAGGGATGAGCCTCTACACTTGTTCAAAAGACGTGGGTGGAGTGTGAACCGGGCGATAGTTTAGTCTATCTACTCCAATTGAAAAAAAAACAACAGAAGAAAAGTGAAAAGATTGGAAAAGAGAAAACCAAAAACCACATCCTAAACAGGGAACAAGGGATGAGCCTCTTCACCTGTTCAATAGACGTGGGTGGAGTGTGAACCGGGAAATAGTGTAATATAACAATCTGGCCCCACCCGAGGAAGGCTGATGCAAGCGGGGGTGTTTCCAGTCGTTGAAAGGAACGGATGTTTGTTTGACCTTATTTCCGGCAGTAGCGGAAATGGCTACAGAGGCAAACAGAACAGGTGTCTCTGAGAATTACGTGGGCGAGGCAAAACCGGAAGAAAAAGTCCCGGTTCTGGAGATTATAAAAAGACCTCGGCGCACGGATTCACGAGACCAGAGTAGCAGAGTAGTAGACCAGAGTAGCAGTAGAGAGAGAGAGACACAACAGATACGACGACACTCCCGTCAACCCATTTGAAGCGCACTCTCTCAATACTCTGTTCCCTATTCTACACGGTCCATCGTCATTAATAAAAATATAACTTCATATTTTTATATATATGCGTGTTTGTTGTTTATTGATATACAACAATAGTTTAGTCTATCTACTCCAATTTACAGGAACTGGATCAATCCTATCTTCTCTTACTGAAGTTTTCAGTTTTATGCTTGTTTTTTTTTGTTTTTTTTTTCATTGGCATGACTTCCAGTTTGTCTCTTTTATGCAGTGCATTCTGAACTGCACATTTGCACACATTCAGTCTCTTAGCTCTGCTCCTTTGGGATATAACCTTCTTCATTCAAGATTTGAACTTGATCTCTTATCTCTACAGATAATTCTTCAGTCATAGCTAAATTAAAATAAAAAAAAAATGAAAAACTACAGTGTGGAACCACCTAGCAAGAGCACCTCATAGTCTGACGGCATACGGAAGAATGAAGAAAATTTAGGGTGATTTAGACGAGTTCATCTTTGCGACCTTGCTAGTAAAATTTTGCAAAGTAATAATAATAAAAGATCAATTCTATTTTCATTTAGAATTATCCACTTGGCAATAAATACTAAAAACAGTTTGAAATATATAATTTTTTTAAGCTGGGGTGGCCTAATACTTATGAATATATCGCAGAAGTAGAAACAGTTTTGTAAAATCTTTTTCTCTCAAAAGCTCAATCGTAATGAGAGCATAATACATATAGACACACACAAAGGCACAGACGATGCGATGGGTAAATTGTCGCCATTTTAGATTTTTAATTTTGCATATTTTATTTTGTTCACTGCACAGTATAGTAGGGTCAGTTGGGTACCATATGTGAGACAAAGAATGCCATGATGCTATTCATTCTGCCAGAAATTAGGAAATAGTATGTGCTGATGCTTGGCATTTGCACCAGTAACACCAATATGAACATAGAGTGTTTGATGAGCAACTTGACGAGGTGTAATGGTTAGCAAGCTTGTCTCTCTCATACCTATTACAACTGAGTAGGGAGTTCGATCTTCACTGGGTGTCTTATGCTTTTGGCCTTGTGCCACATCTAAGCAACTCTACGCAAATCAGTATCAAAGTGTTTGAGTGCCAATCTGAGGACAGTGATGAAGATTTGGAAAGAGTTGAAGGAGTTTATTGGTGATTATGAAGGATTTTGAAGTGATGACAATGTTATGCCTCCTTTCATCTTGCCACAGGGGCTCAGACTAAACATGGAGACCTACATTAGGTATCTTGAGGAGGCAGTGCTGCCTTGGGTCAAGAGGGTGGCTGCTGGAAGATCCTATTTCTTTTTTTTTTTTTTAAAATCGTGTCACCCCAAGCAAGGCATTCCACTGCCACTATAGTGCAGGGGGTTACATAGAGCGATTGAGTATAGGACATATCAGAAGGAGGGTGATAGACAACTTAGGATGTACATAGGGAGAGAGTTGGGGAGGGTGGGTGTGAGTTAGTGTGTTAGAAGGTGTCTATTGACCTTACATTTAAACTCCTGGAGGTTGTAGCCGTCGGGGAAGCAAGCATGCGGTAGGGAATTCCACAGGCGGGAAGTGCGAGGAAAGAAGCTGTTGGAGTAGAAATTGCGGTTACATTTCATCGGTTTCACTGTAAAAGGTGGGACCTAGTTGCCAATCTAGTATCTCCTGCAAATTCACATCTAGGGGACACCAGTGATTTAAGTTCGTCGGAGCAGAAGCCATGAAAGTATTTATAGAAGAGGCACAGGAAAGCCACGTCATGCCGGTGAGAGAGATACTGCAGGTGGTTAGCCAAGTCAGTATCAATCACATTACAGATTCTTTGCTGTATTTTGTCAAGAACCGCGAGGAGAATAGAAGGGACACCGGACCAGATGTGGCAGCAGTACTCAATACACGGGCGGATGGTGGATTTATATAATTGCAGGATAGATTCAGGCGGAAAGAATTTCCGGGCCCTGCACAGAGAGCCGACTTTCATAGCTGCGGATTTAGGAATGGATTCGACGTAGTCATTCCACTTGAGGTCCACTGAGAGTGTAAGGCCAAGCAGGCGTAGTGATTTACTCTCTGGGAGGCAAGCCTGTTTCATGCTAATGGGAGGGAGGTGCAGTGGTCTAGCAGCAGTACTAAGAATCATGCCACACAAGCAAGAGCACCCAGTCATGGCTGTTAGTTTCTGTGACGACATCCTCCCTTACATCTGGCTACCTAACCCCCCAGACTGCAACCCCACTTGATTATTATGTTTGGGGTACAGTTGAATGAGATACATGGAAAACTCCTTGTAATACCAAAGATAAACTGTGAACAATGATTATGGCAGCATTGATCAACTTAAACAAGTAGACTGTCCAAAAGATTTGCAGGAGATTCCAAAGTCCTTGATTGAAGGCTTTAATATTTCAAGATATTTTTGGGTAATTTTTGTAAATACATCTGTTAAAATGAGATGTCACTATTATTTTCATTTTTGCTCTGATTTAGACAACAATTTATACATCGCACCCTGTATATCTGTTAGAAGGAGATGTCAGTGTTATTTTAATTTTAGCCTCATTTAGACAACAATTCATCCATCGCATCCTGTATATCTGTTAAAATGAGATGTCAGTGTCATTTTGGCCTCGTTTAGATGACAATTTATCCATCGCACCCTGTATATCTGTTAAAATGAGATGTCAGTGTCATTTTGGCCTCATTTAGATGACAATTTATCCATCGCACCCTGCATATCTGTTAAAATGAGACGTCAGGGTTATTTTTCATTTATTTTAGATGACAGTATATTTATCATGCCCTGTACAGCAAATGCGACGAGATTTTTCACGAAGATTCCAGGCAAATCCCTCTTAGCCAGTCTTTTCTCTCATGCTGCTCAGATTCTCCAAACATTTTCGTAGAACTTCAGCTAAATTTATATCCTAAAAGTTTTAACTGTTTTCAAATGTTAATGAGGCACGCCAGTAGCAGAGACAGTAGAATGAAACATAATCTTTGCATCTGAAATTTCTAATTCCTATATGACCTAAAATTTTGTTTATTTTGCTAAAATGCACACTTGTCATATTACTAATCAAAATAAAAGAAATATTAGTCAATGGGTTAAAAGTTTTATATTTTAGTACATAAAATTGATTGCCCACCCCTATCCTGCTCTATTGATAAACAAACTAGTTTTATGTGCAATCATTTCTTTTCAAATTATTGATCATTATTTTTTTTTTAATTTATTGTAGCTTTTGACTCAAAAAAATCATTTTTCATCTCTGTTCAAACAAACTGGTTCATAATTTACTTATACTTTTTAAAAATTTCCCTGTTTCATTAAATCAATTCTCAATCTTTCTTCAGATGTACAATTCAAAGTTTTGCTTTTAGTTTCTTTTCTTTTAAATGTTTCTAAATACAGACATCAAATATTCCTGAAAAGGAAAATTAATCCAGTTAAATGTTTAAACCTGGAAAAACATTTTTTATAGAGATTCCTTTTAACAGTTAGAAAAATCTTAGGGTTTATTTTTAAACTTGTTTTCTTGTAATTTTAATCAGTAATTCTTCTTAAAAAAACATCTGAAAATTGAGTTTTGAAATCTAAAATATAGAAAAATAATTCCTTTATTTATTGTGGACATGTAGTTCTAAAAATTCCAAATATTTAAACACACTAAGTATCTTTTAAAAGTGCAAGATTACTGGACATGACTTTCGCTTGAAGATAAGAGAAATAACTGGACGGAAAAAAATATCTTAATCAAATGTAGTTTTATTCAAAAATTATTCAAGTCAAATGAGTTTTAAGTGTGTCAGGGAAAAGGTCAGATTTTAAAATCAGAGGAGATTACCATCCCCTGGTAATAATCACAGGTGGTGAAATTTTGAATTACTGGCCCCTGACGACAATTACAGGTGGCTTGAGATTTAAAAGAATCCATCTCTATTCGGTGACTTTTTTGCAACTGCCAATATGTAACTCAACTGGAGACACTGAATGTTGCTTTGAAACTCTTCACGTTTAATTTTATTTCTTGTTCTACCTTTTGTGAAATGTCTGATCAATGGATTTGTTAATATTTCTTTATTCAAAATATTTCTTATTTTTTGTTGGGACTTACATGAATCTACCGAAAACCTTAGTGGATTAAATATGCCAAGAGCATAAAAATCTCATCAAAAGTGTTAAAGTCCACAGCAGAGGATAAGACATTTTGGAATTAAGGAAACTATATAAAATAAAAAAAAGCAGTATAGATCTTTTTTAAGATCCCTGTGCCTCTTCTACAAATACTTTCACAGCTTCTGCTCCGATGAACTTAGATCACTGGTGCCCCCTAGGTACGAATTTGCACAAGATACTAGACTAGCAACTAGGTCCCACCCTTTTACAGTGAAACCGATAAAATGTAACTGCAATTTCTACCTCAACAGCTTCTTTCCTCGCACTTCCCACCTGTAAAATTCCCTTCCACCTGATTGCTTCCCCGACAGTTACAATCTCCAGGAGTTTAAATGTAAGGACAATAGACACCTCCTAACACACTAACTCGCATCCATTCTTTCAAACACTCTTCCCATCTGCCAAACCCTCATCCTCGCTATCCTTACTCGTCTATTACCCTCCTTCTGACATTTCCTATATCTAACCACTCTTTCTCATCACCTTCCCCTATGTAACCCCCTGCGCAATAGTGGCAGTGGAATGCCTTGCTTGAGGTGAAATGATTAAAAAAAAATATGCAAAAAGAAGACAAAATGTGGGATTTAAAATTATAGTGTTTAGAAGAGGTACAAATTGTTTAAATAATGGCCATTACAGCCTTCCTTATTTCAGTCAGTTAAGTGCCATACGTGGTACACGCTTGGACGATCATGTCTCGAAATAGACATGACTGACTGGGCAGAAGATTATCCCGCAGTAGGTTGCCATTGCTTTCTGCAGTAGACTGGTTGCCTGCCAAGGCTATAGAACCCAATCTGTCCTGTTATTTAACCCATAACTGAAAGGAATAGGCGGATTAATACCTTTCCCAAGGGTATTTGAGCATAAGTGAATGCAATGAATTCAGCTGGAATTTGAACTTGGCTCCCTGATTTCTCGTTCCAAGCCTATATCCAATGCACCACAACGCACATTCCAGCCAAATTCATTTCATTCACTTACGCGCAAATACCCTTGGGAAAGGTATTAATCCGCCTATTCCTTCCAGTTATGGGTTAAATAACAGGACAGATTGGGTTCTATAGCCTTGGTCGGCAACCAGTCTACCGCAGAAAGCAATGGCAACCTACTGCAGGATAATCTTCTGCCCTGTCAGTCATGTCTATTTCGAGACATGATCGCCCAAGCGTGTATCACGTATGGCACTTAACTGACTGACTTCCATATTTAAAATTACAAAAAAAAAGAAATAGACTGTCCTCCAACATTTCACGTATTTTTCATTACAAATTTAATTACATTTTTCTTCCTATCCAGACTGAAAGATTTCCCTTTGCAGTACAAAATTTGAACACAAACTTCTAATTGAGGAAGCGACAAGAGTCATAATTAGGAAAGACAAAAAATATTATTAAGCAGCTGTCATGAACGCTACAGTGCAACAATAGAATGAAGAAATTCAAAGAAATATTTACATAAATACGACCAAGATGAGGATAACAATCCAAATAACCAAGTCATATCAATGTTTTATGTAAGAAGTCTGGACATCATACATGGGAAAATTTTTATTTTATGGATTTGGGTGGGAGAGTTTGAGTTTTGTTTAACCGCATATCAACCTCTGTGGGTTATTTAATTCCGAAGAGGTAGAGTTTAAACATATTTTTTTTAATGTTTGGTTATAGTGAGAACAGGGTTTGCGGGGTGTAACAGGAGAAAGCATGCTAAGAGCCACCAGGGATAGGAAGATGTGGAGGGCCATGATTGTGTATGTCCTGAAAGGACAAGGCACATAGAAGAAAAACCCAAGGACACATTTTTTTTTTTTAATCATGTCACCCCGAGCAAGACGGTAATGCCACTGATGTGCAGGGGGCTATGTAATAGTGAAAAGATTGGAAAAGAGAAAGCCAGAAACCACATCCTAAACAGGGAACAAGGGATGAGCCTCTTCACCTGTTCAATGGACGTGGGTGGAATGTGAACAAGGCGATTTCTCAGTTTTAGCAATGCATTACTATAAAATGAAATATTTCCAACACTAAAGCAGAATTAGTCAAATAAGGTATAAAGTTTCAAGTTAGAGTTGTTATTATATTACAAGAAGCCATAGAAAACAAATCAATGAGTCACTCATTTACTAACTGTTCCAACATCAAATTTTTGTTTGATTAAAATTATGAGATTGATGGGTGCCAGTATGGTATATGGTCTACTTCTTTGTAGCTGATATATATATATATATATTATCGATTTTCTGCACTATTGTAAGAACTGCAACCTTGAAACTTCTGAATATCGTTTCTTATGTCTGTCTATGAGTGCATTAAATTTGATTAAAATCGGACCACTCTTTCTATGACTTGATCCAACAAGTTATGGCCACAGCAGAGGTAAACAAAAACTCGGAGATTTGAACTACTAAAGAGACATAATTGAAACTGAGACTTCCAAAAAAGGCATAGATGTGAGAACAATCCACACCAGTGGACTTAATAAATGGTTTGGTTCAAAATTCTAATGTATATACCAAATGAAGAAGGCCAGAGCGTACAAAGGCTGAAATATTGTGAATATGGCGATAAAGATGAGGACAAGAGTCTGAACAATGTAAATATTTATTTTTTCAATGAACAGAAAAAGAATTCAGTGCAAGAATATTTAATTTGGATAAAATTGTTTTTTACTTTATATAGCATTAAAAAAAAGTTGTTTTTTTTAAATTCCATTAAAAATAGACATTTTAAAATTCCAGAACTTTCAAGCATTGGAGAGTATAATAAGGATCTATTTCATCCTCTCCCACCCACTTGTTCTGGTAAATTTTCAAAAATGTTAAGCACCAATTTCTGTGTAAATTTCTGGGATAAGGAGTTATTGATATTTGCAATATTTAAATTAATATATTTATCTTTGTTGTTATTACAACATTTTAGCCATTGTGTTCTTTGACCATCTTCAGGTTTCTCTTGGTAACCTTCAAGGCATTTCACACTGAGTCTTTTACTTAATTTATAGGCGTAGATTGTTCTAATTCTGTCTCTGTCTATGGATACATCATCGTTTTTTTCTTTTATTTATCACTGCTTAGTTATCGCTTGCTATGTTTCCATTGTTTTTATGTCTATACTACCTGGCCCAGGGATTGAACTCATATTAGATCAAGTTTTAATGTCAAACCAAAATTTCACAGTGCAAATAGCATCTGCTAAAAAAATAAATTTCTAGAGATTTCCAGAATAGCAGATAAGAAATAGCATGCAAATAACTAAGGGATAGGGAGACGTGGAATAACATGATTGCTTCCATCTTGGAGGAGGAGGAGAAAAAGAAGAGGAGGAGTGAAGGTTTTCATCAGAGCCTATGCAGGCACACCTCAAGAATTTCTCCTTGTTCTGTTTTCTTACTGCTTTCTATTAATGATCTGCCCTTTCTCATATCTTTAGTAAATATCTATGCAGGTGATACCAAAGTTTATAAGTGTACCTCCAAAAATCAAGATGTTTATATCCTAGCAGTTAATCTTTCCACTGATCTTGCCCTAAAAATCCAATGGTAAAAAATTTCCTGTAATATTCAAGACTGTGAAAACCATTCCATTATCAACAAGCAAATTCTGAATGCTCTCCATTTATGATAAAAGATCCGACTCTTAATGAGGTTTCTTGCCTTGAACATCTATTGGGATTCATGTTCACTCAAGATTTCAAATGGAACACATATATGCAATCTATGGCTAAAGATGATGGAGGAATTTTTGGTTTCTTGCTCCAGAAAATACCCGGCTCATGCTATGATCTATCTTTATAAAAATCAATTCAGACTAAAAATGAGGATGCTGCTATATCTGGACTGGAGATGTCCACTTATCATTGTCTAGCCTTGACAAAGTTCAAAAGCAGATTTATACGTCCTTATGGATTTTCAACCCTATCGTAGTCTCTTGAGTCTCTTCAACTGTTTTCTTGGCAAATGTTCAGATGAGCTACAGTTCCACCAGACCTTTACAGCTAGAACATACCATGTTATGTAGACATGTACACACTTTTGTATTTCTTTGGTAAGAAGGAAGTTCCACTGATTCTCTCCCTAACAACTACTACTTCCTGGAGCAGACTCCTGAGGGAATGTTTTCCTAATTACTAAAATCTTAACTGTTTTAAGTCTAAACTCAACAGTTATTCATTGTACATATCTTCATAATATTAATTTACTACTTCAGCTTAAAGTCATAAAGTGGTCTCACTCAAGGACTGTTGACTTTAAAGAGGAAAGAAAAAGCAGATAAAATAAATGTTAAATTTTAATTACAAGGTAACCAAAAAAGTTCTGTCCATTTTTAAAAGTAAAAAAGAAAATGCTTCACAGTATGTGTAACTTATATTTAGTCTTCAAAGTAATTGCTATAGGCATCCAGTACCTTCTGCCAACGTGTCCCCTCAGCTGTTCAATGCCCTTGCGATAGAACTCGGGGGGGGGGGGACGCGAAGAAGTTTGTGAGTGCTTTGCGCAAGTCTGCTTCATTGGTGAAGGATTTCCCATGAAGATGATTATCCAGAGAGTGGAAGTGGTGGTAATCAGATGGTGCAAGGTCAGGCGAAGAAGGGGGATGGCACAAAGTCTCCTGTATGGTATCCCTGACCACTTGCACAACATGCGGCCTGGTGTTGTCATGGAGGAAAATTACACCTCTGCAATTCACCAGTGCTGGCTCCTTCTGGTGCAATGCCTGTTACACACATTTCAATTGCTGTGAGTATAGGTCTCCAGTGACTGTTTGGCCCATCGTCGTCATCTTGTGGCCATTGGCCGAGATAGAACTCACTACACCTGCCTCCAGTATTCCCTGTGCATTTGGAACCCTGGCGCAGTTTTGCGAGCGAAATTCTTATCTTGTCATATAGCTGAATACTTGATGCTTCACCAGGGCTACCAAGGGTGTTTTTATTGTGACACCAACACTAGATGGGTTGCCTTCAGGCCCCATCCTGTTATTTAACCTATAACTGGAGGGAGTGATGGATTAATACCTTTCCCAAGGGTACCAGTGCTGAAGTGATTGCAGGGTACTCAACTGGAATTCGAACTCGGCTCACCAATTTCTCTTTCCGAGCCGATATCCACTGCACCACAACCCACATCCATTACTGAATGCTTACAGCACCTGGTATTCCCAAGTGGTCACCCATTTAAGTACTGACCAGGCTCAATGTTGCTTAACTTTGGTGATCAAATGAGAACCGGTGTATTCAACGTGATATGCTGTAAGCACCATCGGTAGCAGTTCATAATGAACCACTTGACGACCTGTCCAACAGACACAAAGCATAATCTTGCGTGGGTATATAGACGGTCTTGCGGTGTGAGGGACAGCCTCCTGAGGAGACAACCAATGTCTGGAACGCTTGGGAGTTTCATACAGAACCCACTTTTCATCACTGGTAAACACTCGATTGAATAAGGATGTGGTACGATGACGAGAAGGCAGCAACACACAGACTGCCACTTGTTGTCCCTTGTGGACGCCACTTGCTCAGTTTGTACGTCTTACCTAGGTGGTGGAGGTGAAGTCTAACTGTTTCATCAAAAATGTTGAACTGTCTTGCAAGTTCATCACACATTAGACTACTGTCCTTTTCAATGGCCACGTTCACGACTCCGTCATTCAAGATTAGATTATTATACGATTAAAAAAAAACAAAAAAAAAAAACAAAAAAACCCAGTAATATGACGTGTCAGAGAAAATCATTAGCTTCAAAGATTGCAATATGAGTTCTGGTAAAATAATAGTCACTGAGACATTAGGTATGAGTCCCAGAAAATCACATGCTGTTGTCGTCAAGGACACATGGCCCAGTGGATATAGATGTTGGTTAGTTCCAGTGACTTGACCCAAAGAGTTGTAAGTTCAATACCAGTCTACAGCAGTGGTGAACTTAGAGAATTGAGTTAAAAAAAATTAACTATATGGCATCTGGAAGTGGCATCACACACTGAATGCAAATTATATATATATATATATACCCCAGTTCCACTTGGGAACATCATGTTCTATGTTCATAGAACATCATGTTCTATGTCCATTACTGCAGTGTTTCTAATGTTTTATCTACAAGGCTTATGGCCATATCATGTTGAATGCACCAATTCTCGCTCGATAACCGAAGTTGAGCAACGTTGAGCCTGGTCAGTACTTAGATGGGTTACTGCTTGGGAATACCAGGTGCTGTAAGCATTTAGTGATGGATGTGCATTGTGGTGCAGTGGATATCGACTCGGAAAGAGAAATCGGTGAGCCAAGTTCGAATCCAGTTCACTTAAGCACTGGTACCCTTGGAAAAAGGTATTAATCTGTCCCTTCCCTCCAGTTATGGGTTAAATAACAAGGGTAGGACTTGGGGACCCTGCTCTTAAAAAAAAAAATCTCAATGAATCTTGACACTCGAAAAGAAAAAAGTATTACTAGACACAAAACTTATATAAAAACAACAATAAATTGTTGAAAGAAGAAAGGTATTACCAGCAATAAATAAATAAAATTTAGTTGGTAATAAATGACCCGCAGAGGTTGATATGCTATAAAAACAAAACAACCAACAAATTTATCTTCAACTTTATTACACCTGGATCCCTAAATTATTCTATGTGAATGGGAAATCACTTTACCATTCAGGGAATTTCTCGAATCAAAGCACAGTAAATCTGACTCTTCAGCAGAGAAGTTCAGCTAAGGACAGTTCTTTTCCTTTTATTATTCTTCATGAAAAATAGTTTGTTTTAAATTATACTAGCAGTATAACTCAGCGTTGCTCGGGTGTAATGAAAGCTTTTAAGTTAATCCATGGTCCTGGAGCTCAGACTCAGCCTAAAGAATATTTGTGTGAAGTTTGGTGAGAATCGGATAAAAATTGTGGATTTGTATAAAGGACATACAGACAGATAAACAGACACACACACAAACACCTTTTATAAATATATATTATCGATTTTTTGCACTATTGTAAGAGCTGCAACCTTGAAACTTCTGAATATCGTTTCTTATATCTTTGTCTATGAGCGTATCAAATTTGATTAAAATCGGACCACTCCTTCTATAACCCCATTTTTTCAATTATCGATTTTCAGTATTTATCAGGGGTACCTTGACATAAAACCTAGCTAAGAACACTTGCAGATGCTTATAATACAACTGTGTAAATTTTCAAGAAAATTGGTTCAGCCATTTCAGAGTCTATAGGTAATGGAGACACAGACAGACAAAGTTCCATTTTTAAATAAGTTTAGATTTGGATAGATATACCCACAATGATGTTGATGTGCCCAAATCCTGCAAACAGAAACAGTACAAATCATTCAATGAATCCTGGCACGATTTCTAGTTCTCTCAGTATTGCCTTGCTATATAAATTAAATAAATCTGGTGAGAAGATACATCCTTGTCTTACACCTCTTTCTATTTTTTTATATTTGTTGAACTTGTCTCCTGTTCGCATGCAGGTAATTTGCTACCAGTACAGGTTGTTGGTTACTGTAGCGTTTTTCCCAAATATGTCAAGGTGGCTGAGTAGCTCTAACAACTCTTTGTGGTGTACTTTGTCAAACACTTTTGCATAATCTATGAAACACACTTACACATCCCTCTACACTTTTACTGGTTGTTCTCTTAAACGGCCATTAATGAGAAATCATTTTTCTTTGTTTTCAGGAAGGACAAAATTTCTGTGGACAATGGCAGAAATGGCAAAAGTATTTCACTGTAATTATTTTTAGACAACTTGTTTGTTTTGTTTTACAGCATATCAACCCATCTTGGGTCATTTAACGCCAAACTGAATGGTTAAAAATTGAACAAAAAGTTAAGAACAATTTCAAGAAGTTTGTATATTTGACAAATTAACACATATAACAGACTTATATATTTAGACAAATTCATACATTTAACAAATTAATAAAATATTTCATAAAAATGTATATATTTAATTTGGCTGTTTAAATTTTATGGCATACCAACCACCACGGTTTATCTGAAGCCAAATCCAGCCTACATATGTTATATGTATATGTATTACACAGACAAGATTTGCAAACGCACATTCGGTAGAACCAAGTTCTGGAATATATAGCAAGTTGGTAGAAACACATATATCTATATTGGACAGCAGTGAATCAAATCTGCCTTGTATAATTTTTGTTATGGAACAAATGCAAACATGTTAGTTCATTTGAACCAGAGAGAAAATTGACTTTTGGTCAATCCATTCAGAATGTGGCAAAACATGATATTCAGCTTTTCTCTGTAATACAGAATCCTAAATTTTAGACTTAAAATTATGGAAAATAAATGTATATTATTCATGAATAACAAAAGTATAAACTGAATTTTGATCAGAAATTTTCATAACATGTTGTTTGATCGACATGATTAATTGTTGTTTGATCCAATACATTTGACTAATTGTTGTTTGATTCATATGACTAATTCTTGTTTGATCCAATTCATATGATTAATTGTTGTTTGTTCCATATGACTAATTGTTGTTTGATCTATATGATTAATTGCGGTTTGATCCAATCCATATGATTAATTGTTGTTTGATCTATATGATTAATTGTGGTTTGATCCAATCCATATGAATAATTGTTGTTTGTTCCATATGACTAATTGTTGTTTGATCCAATCCATATGAATAATTGTTGTTTGTTCCATATGACTAATTGTTGTTTGATCCAATCCATATGATTAATTGTTGTTTGATCTATATGATTAATTGTGGTTTGATCCAATCCATATGACTAATTGTTGTTTGTTCCATATGACTAATTGTTGTTTGATCCAATCCATATGAATAATTGTTGTTTCTTCCATATGATTAATTGTTGTTTGATCCAATCCATATGAATAATTGTTGTTTGTTCCATATGACTAATTGTTGTTTGATCCAATCCATATGATTAATTGTTGTTTGATCTATATGATTAATTGTGGTTTGATCCAATCCATATGACTAATTGTTGTTTGTTCCATATGACTAATTGTTGTTTGATCCAATCCATATGAATAATTGTTGTTTGTTCCATATGACTAATTGTTGTTTGATCCAAACCATATGAATAATTGTTGTTTGTTCCATATGACTAATTGTTGTTTGATCCAATCCATATGAATAATTGTTGTTTGTTCCATATGACTAATTGTTGTTTGATCCAATCCATATGACTAATTGTTGTTTGATCTATATGATTGTTGTTTGATCCAATCCATATGATTAATTGTTGTTTGATCTATATGATTAATTGTGGTTTGATCCAATCCGTATGATTAATTGTTGTTTGATCTAATCCATATGACTAATTGTTGGAAAAATAGTTTATGTTTATGTTCATTAGATTATAGATTTATTGATACATGCTTGGGCTGAAAATGTTCTACAATAGATTGCCATTACTTTCTGTGGTACACTGTTTGCCAACCAAGGCTATAGAACCCAATCTGTTCTGCTATTTAACCCATAGCAGGAGGGAGAAATAACAGATTAATAATTTTCTCAAGGCTATTCGTACATAATTGAATGCGATGAATTCAACTGGAATTCGAACTTGACTTTAAGAATCTCATTCTGAGTCAATATCAACTGCACTGCGGTGCACATTTTTTAGAGAAGTATAATTAGATAAAATTTTTTTTAGTTGCATCAGATTTATATAAAAAAATATTTTATTTCTCTGTAAGTTTTTCAATTTCCTCATTACCTGGCATTTCCTCTTCAGCGTGAAAATGTTTCAAATGACAAGTCTCAATACAATTTCATCCTTCCAATACCTGTAAAGTGAATTGCAGGAATTATCAAAACAATTTGCAATGCAATATTCCAATGTTGCAGAATAATTTTGAGCCTTTGTAATGCCAATTGCAGATGCAGAAGAAAAGATTTGTTGATAATATGGTTACCTCCATTTTTTTTTTTTTTTACAGAACATGGCTTCTTCATTGCAAATGGCACCTGGATCAAGTATGCACAAATCTTTGCTTGAAGAAAACTCCATATAACTGAGGACGACCCATTAAGGTCGTTTGCTGTCAAACTATAAATTAGTTTTAATGTTTGACTTTCGATACTAAAGTCTCATCTCAGCATTAAACCTTCTTCCTTTTCCATTTATATAACATCAAGTGTTGTTATTAAAGGCAAACTGAGAATGCAAGGAAGTAATTATTGCCAGCGAGTAGCCAATATGATCTTGTCTCTAGCTGTTTGCAGACAAAATTATTTTCTTTTATTCGATTGATGAGATTTCTTCTATACAAATATCAATTGATAATATCATCATACATTAATAATATGCGTCAGTTTTTATTTTTCTCTGTGAAGCAAAAACGAAATTGCACAAGTAGAAAACCGATAACTGTCATCTAAATAGAAATAAGTAAGACATGGTTATTCTATGAAGCTGAATCTGATAATGATTGATATGATAACACATGACAACCCATCACAAAGTATCTGTCTATCATTTGAGCATGAAATATGCTATTTTACTGAGGAAAGATATATAAATTTAAACAACCATTTTGTTTTAATGTTTTACACTAAGTTGTACCATTAATTCTTGAAGGCTAACATTTTTTTTTAATCAAAAGATTTTTTTATTCTTGAACCCTGCGGCTTTCCTCGGGTGTCTATTGTGTTGAGTAACATTTAACAAGTTTTACCCAGAAGGACAGATAATTCTCTTCTATTTGTTTTGTTTCATTGCCAAAGTCTTTTTCACAGAATATCAAAACTTCGATTAATTCTTGGTCTTTGGTTCCACTCTCTTTTTCAACAGAATTCATGACTCATTGATAAATTGATAAAGAATATTGAAAATAAGAGTTCCATTCAACCTGCCCTAAAGAATGCAAGGTGATTTTCTAAACGCAGCTTAGATGTGGCACAAGGCCAAAAGTATGGGGCGTTCAGTGAGGATCAAACTCACTACTCAATTGTAAGGATTCTAGTGAGACAAACTACTATATCATATCAAGGCATGATTGAGTAATGCATAGCAGCTCAGATTGAAGAATTGGATAGCTCAGTTCAATTTCCAGTTGAGTTCATTACATTCCTTAATACCCTTGGGAAAGATATGAATCCATCTCTTCTTTATCCACTTATGGGAAAATAGCAAGACTTAAGAAGTTCTATAATTTAGGAGAAGGAAACTCTAAATTCAAATTCAGCTTTGAGAGACTGGGTTATTCAAATTTAGCTTTGACAGACTGGATAACATAGCTTTGATTGGCCACTAGTCTACTGCAGGAAGTATGCAGAATCTACTGCAGAAAAATCTCCAGGCGCTCTCTTCCAGTTTGCCTTGAACCAGCATGGAAGAGTAAGCTCAAAATAAAGTTAATTTTGTAAATTTTAATTTACACAAGTAAATAAACTCCTTGTGGGTTCAAACGACACTATTGCAAGTTTTTCCTCCTCACACAACCTGCAAAATTTCTGGCCAGCTTTAAACTTAGTCAGTTCAAGTGCCATACGTGATACACATTTGGGCGATCATGTCTCGAAAGAGACCTGACTGATTGGGCAGAAGATTATCCCGCAGTAGGTTGCCATTGCTTTCTGCAGTAGATTGGTACTAAACTTAGTACATCTTTTTAAAATGGGAAATATTAAAAAGTAAAAAATATTAAAAAGTAATTTATTGAATTCTAAAACAAATACTTAATAAGTGCAGACATAGGAAGTCTCGGCTTTTGGATTAGGAATGCTCGGTGGGTTTACTTTTTTCCCTTATTTTCTTTGGTTGTCGTTAGTAGGTTTAGGTTTCCATCTTTGCTAGGTTAGTGTTTATTATTTTTATTTTAATGTTTAGATATTTGTTTTCTTAATAAAAGTTCTCCCCGCTATTTGTGTTGGGGGGGTCTTCCTTTTTTTGGACACGTGGGTTACTGAGTTTCCTTTATCATGTTGTTATTTTTCTTGTTAGACAGCATTTCCTGAAGATCCGCTTAGGTGAAACCTTGGTAGGTTTGTTGGCTCACTAGGTATACTTTACTTATTCTGCTCTGCTTAAGTATTGAGTGCTTTTTTGTAAGTTGATTACTCGTCTCGAGTTTTTTCTTTGGGCTACATGCTGACTCAGTCCGAATCCCTTTGACTGATGTTTATGTGCTTAGCTTTTTCTTTTTTTTTTTAAAACCATTTTTTTCCTTCCATGTATATATGAGGAGGGTTTTTCGAAACGAGTATAGTTCTAAGTTTGTGTGTTTTTATATATATATATATATATATATATGTGTGTGTGTGTGTTTGTGTAGCTATATATATAGCAAATCTACAGGGTGCAATGGGTAAATTGCCACTATTTGTCTTGTAAAATTTTGCAAATTAATAATAGTAAAAGAACCATTTTATTTTAACTTACAATTATCTACTTGGCAATAAATACTAAAATAGTATGAAATACATCATTTCTTTTAAAAGACTTGTGTGGCCTAATAATTATGGCCAGTAATGTATATATATATATATATATACCAAATCTACGGGGTGCGATGGGTAAATTGTCGCTTTTAGCCTTGTAAAATTTTGAAAAGTAATAATAACAAAAGAACCATTCTCTTTTCATTTAGAATTATCCACTTGGCAAAAAATACTAAAAATAGTATGAAATACGTCATTTCTTTTAAAAAAAACTGGGGTTGCCTAATAACTATGCTTGATAGCGTACTTACTCTACTATCTTTCTGAAAGAAATCAAGTTTATTCAGTAATTCAAAACGATCTTTCCGCCAGACTTTATCAACCAATATTGGCAAAATTTACAGTGTACAATTCTATGACAAATAATGTAACTATCATTACATCTGTTCTTGTTAGAATATTTGCAATAAAATATTTGGTGTTTTCAGCTTTTGTGCCCTCATTCATCTGCACTGATCGACATTATTAAAGTATATAAAAGACCTGGGCATGACGGTAGACTGCATCTGACAGCAAGGCCTCTGATTAGGAGGTTGTGAGGAGCATGAAACCATCTCTTATTTGCTCTTGTTCTCAGGTCCACCCTGAACTGGAGTGATAGCACCTGTTAGGGTCCCAACTATGGGCAAATAGTTACTCCCCGCCCCCAACTGGGGTCAAAGCACTATGAAAGTATAAAAATACACTTTTATAGAAATATATACATAAAAATAGACTTTTATAGAAAGATATACATTTTTCAAGGAAAAAAGAATTATTGCCATAATACATTATTGTAAGAAAAAATTAAATTACTAGCAATACATTTTTGAATACAAAACTGGAAGACATCTTCAGTTTTCTAAAATTAAAAAAAACATTTCATCAAAATCTAACTAAATCAACCTTCTCACTTTAACCGAACATTAAAAAAATACCTTCAAAACCCTACCTTTTTTGGCATTAAATAACCCACAGAAGTTGATATGCCGTTAAACAAAACTCAAACAAAACAAAGCATATAAAAAAAAAAATCTGCAAAATATTCTACAGAGGAATGCAGAACCAAAATCACATTTAACCTGTGTCTGAGCGTCAGTTAAATTGATGTCTTCTTTTTTGTTTTCGATCATTTCACTCCAAGCAAAGCAAGACTTCCACTGGTGCACAGGGGGTTACGGTAAGAGAAAAGACTGGATACAGTGAATATCGAATCAGGGAATTATAGGATTAAAACAACAGAAGATGATGATGTTGCATTTAAATTTGTAGAGATTGTAGCAGAGAAGCAAGTAAACGGGAGTTTCACAGGTGGAAAGTGCCAGAAAGGAAACTGTTGGAGTAGAGGTGGCAGTTAAATTTAACTATTTCATCAGTAAATGGATGGGACCTAGATGCCAATCTAGTAGCACTCTTAAATTCATGCGGTCAGGGTACCATGGAAAAAAAGCTCGTCAAAGCAGTTGACATAAAAATATTTGTAGAAAAGACAGAGAGAAGCCACATCACATTGATGAGAAAGTAACTTTAGCCGAGATGCCAAGTCAAGACGGATTACATTGCAGATCCTTTTTTGGATTTTTTCAAGAACCTCGAGATTCTTTTCTTCCAAATATTGACATAATTTTGTAGAAGGTGTATATATTCTTTTGATTTCAGATAAAACTAAAAAAAATCACATAATTCAGTGAACTTTTTACTTTTCAAAATTTATAGTTTAGAATTATAGTTTAGGTATATGAAAATACTGGATTAGGTTTTATAGCCTTGATTAGCAACCAGTCTACCACAAAAAGAATTGACAGCCTACTGCAGGAAAATCTTCAAACTTTTTCTTTCAACATGCCCTGAGCGAGCATGGAAGGGTAGGCTCATAAAATTAACATGAGAGTAATATCTTATGTTGATGTGCAGTCTGTGACTGTGGTGATACTGAGCAAAAGCGATGGACCAGATGTTTGCTCTATAACGACCAGAAAGATAATGACCAAAAGTCGTCTGTGCGCAGGTGGATCCACGCAGATGTTCTGGTTGAAAAATGAAAATTAATCAAATATTAAATTTCCATTTCGCGAGCCTACGCAAATTTTATTTATCAGCCAATGGGAAGCCCAGAATCGAATACAAGTGTGAAATTCCAAACGAGCTGCTGTGATCCAAAAAGAAGATATAAAAAGTGGACACAGACAGACCCCAACAGGCAGAACTTGAGGAGAAGAGTGTAATCAATATCCCCTTGACCTAAGTCAAGTGGCTAGTACGCTTTCCTCTTTCCTTCTCCCCTGTCTGAAATATACTTGCTGACCTAAGGAGCAACTACATCAAAGACATTCCTTACCTCTAGCGCTCCCCACATTCCTAAGCATTAATTCTCTTTCAGCATTTTATTTGCCAAGAACATTTTAACCTCCGTTGGACATATATTCAAGTATTACTTTAATTGTAAAAACATTAATTGATATGTGTATATATAAAAATGTTATCTTTCAACTCAATTTGCTTTTCTTGATTTTATAATCATTTTATAACTTATAGTGGGCTATCTGCAACAAGGCTAAATTTCGTTAACCTGCAACAGTATACAACTACCCTTCACTAGAACGGACTCCCACTACAACGGGAAAAGAATAGATAAGCAACCCACTATATGACAAGTAGTGTAAGCATTATTCAATTCTATATGAAAAATATGAAAGGATACAAGTTAATGGTGTAGGTTAAAGAGCCTTGAAAACCAACTCCTCCATATCAGGAACTTTGACTAACACTGGACACTTTCACTAATGTAGCGTTCTGATACACTCATCAGTCATATCCTATTGATTTACACATATTTTTAAAAAAATCTTTTCCAGGATAAACTGCTTTATGAATCTTTTTTTATTTAACGGCATATCAACCTCTGTGGGTTATTGAATGCCAAAAACGTAGTGTTTTAAGGTATTTTTTAATGTTCAGTTATAATGAAAAGGTTGATTTAATCAGATTTTAAAATTCTTTGTTTTTTTTTTTTTATTTAGAAAGCTGAAAATGTCTTCTAATTTTGTTTTCAAAAATGTTTTGCTGAGAATAATTTTTTTTTCCTTCAAAAATGTGCTATCGTATTAATTTTTTCTTCAAAAATATATTGTGGGTAATATTTTTCCTTCAAAAATGTATATTTTTCTACAAAAGTTTATTTTTATGTATATATTTCTATAAAAGTGTATTTTTATACTTTCATAGTGTTTTGACCCCAGTTTAGGAGTTAACTATTTGCCCGTAACTGGGACCTGAACAAGTGCTACCACTCTGGGTCAGGGTGGACCTCACAACCTCCCGATCAGAGGCCTTGCTGTCAGATGCAGTTGTAAATCTTACCTGTTTTAAGGTCTATTCTGGTAGTATGAGAATTGATCTGGATAGAAGCGATCTTATTCTGGAATATCGAGTTTTTGTTGTTTCATGGAAAATGAATATAATAAAATTTCCAAAAATTCATTGTGAGTGCTTTTGAAGCATATTATTATGTTTTGCATTTCATATTGTGTTGTGGTAGTCATAGCACAGCTCTCTGTATCCTTTGTGACTACTAGATTTTCTGTTTCTTACCTCTCCAGGTATTCTTTATTTATACTTACCTATTAATTTGCATACGATACTACACTTATCATCATTGAAAATAAATTAATTTCTTGTTCTAATGTACAGCAAAAGTGTTTTAAACTGGGGGAGGAAACATCTAACTGATTTATCTCCTAAGAACTGCAGCAATATTAATCAGAGAAAGGAAAGAGATGAGAGGTAACAAAAATAAAACTACAACTTTACAAACAAAATGTCCATGAGACTGGCTTCACATGATACTGAGTTGAACTCTCTGCTGATTTCCCAGTTGCTTTCATTGGCAGGAGGCCTCTTACAGAGACCCGGATCTTGTCCAGTTGCAAAGAGGCTTGTGCATTGACAAGCCAAGCTGAGCTGCTGCCAATGAGAAAAACCTAGATGTAACAGACATGTTCACACTTGATCCAGGTCCTCTTTTGCATCTGAACTGATGCACATTCACCATATCTATGCTACTCCAAATTCACTGGCTGAATTAAAAATGACTTGCAAAGTATCTGAGGTATTCATTAACCTCAATCTGGTCGTATGGTGTTAAAATTTGGTTATTCACAAAATATATCATTAATTTCAAAGTATGTCATAATGCATAAAAGCCATTATATTGCTCAGGTAGATTTAGAAAGCACATAACTGTCAATAATTGTTATTATTAAATTCAGTTATATATCAACACACATATAAAATCAGGCAAACATAGCAACTGCATCTTGAAAGAAAATCTCTGTTGCCATCAAGGAAATCAAAATTTGAAACTTATCAAAATTAAGTCAATGAAAACATTTTTGCATCATTAGAAACTTGTTTTTAAACAAGCAGTTATTTTGCAATTTTGACAGACATGGGAAAGAGCCTGCTTTGAAACAAGTGTCAAATGCATATTTCTCACCTCTGATTAGATTTCAAGTTCAGGTAAAAATCAGGTGCCTTAGAGACTTTAGGTACTGAAATTTCTGTGTCTTAATGCAGATAAAGAGAAATAATCGAAAAGTGACCCAATGTCAAAAAAGATCATGGACGATGAAAACACCTGAAGTAATGATTCTGGTTTATATATATACACGTTGTTCAGCATTTTTAGAAGTTGCTTTTAGATTTTGGCAATGGGGAATGTGAAGAGGTTATTTACTTGTCTTCCCATGATGACAAAATGTGACACAAGGTCATTTTAATATAAGACTGCCTTTGGCCAATCCCAACATTGCTTAGTGTCCATCCATGACCACTGTTGTGCTGGCAATGGTATCCCTCCATATTTGAGTGCAATGGTTGACGTTAGAATCCCCAGGGCTGAGCATCTTTTTCATTAAGACAAATAGTTCTCCTTTCTCGTATTCGCTAGCGTGCAGATAAAATGTTTTCTTTTTTATAAAGTTTGAATTCCTTGATTAAGAAAAGTTATTGTCAAATTGCAACCCACATTTGTCTTAAGGTAAAATATTTTGGTCATGACTGATTAGAGATGAAATATCAATCAGAATATCAATCCCAGTTGGGCGTTGAGCAGGTAAGTGAGAAGTGCTAGTAAAATGAAATTGAGTTAGGTTTTTATCTGCATATCAACACCTCTGTGGGTTATTTAATGCCAAAAATGTTGGGTTTTAAGATATTTTTTTTTTGTTATAATGTTCGGTCATAGTGAAAAGCTTGATTTAGTCATATTTTAATGAAAACTTTTTCTTTTTATTCTTTTTTATTTTAGAAAACTGAAAATGTATTCTAGTTTTGTATTCAAAATTGTATTGCTGGCAATAATTTTTTTCTTCAAAAATGTATTGTTGGTAATATTTTTCTTTAAAAAAATGAATATATTTCTATAAAAGTCTATTTTTATACTTTCCTAATGTTTTGATCCCACTTTGAGGTTTAACTATTTGCCCATAGCTGGGACCCTAACAGGTGCTACCACTTTAGGTCAGGGTGGACCTGGTAACAACAGCAATTAAGAGGTGGTTCTATGCTCCTCACAACCTGGAAGGATCAGAGGCTTTGCTTCCAGATGCAGTTTACTGTCATACCCAGAACCCTAGAAAATTGAAACTTAACTGTTAGAACAGAACGTTACATCTATTTCAACAGTAAAATAATGAAATTTTACTGTCCATCTCATACTATACTTAAGTTCTTGTGGTCAACATACCAAGAATAGTTGGTTGATTGACTTTGTTTAGCAGCATATCAACTGTATGGGTTATTTCATTCTGAAATCTAAATATTTTGAACACAGTTTTATAGATTGAACTAAAGATAAAACTTATTGTTGATCATTTCGCTATAAACATGTATTATTGGTAATAATAATTGACAGGTTCCAGAGGAGAATTTGTAATGTCATTGGTCCCAACCTGGTGCCCCCTCGACAAGAATTTACTTGGGCAACTAGACTGGCAACAAGGTCTCACCCTTTTACAGTTAGATCAACCAAATGCAGGTGACAATTTTATTCTAGCAGCTTCTTTTCTCACATTTCCCACCTGTGGAACTCCCTTCCATATACTTGCTTTCCTGATGGCTATAACCTCCAGGAATTTAAATGCAAAGTCAACTCCCATCTCTGATTCATTTGACTCCAACCCTTTCTACATCACACCCCGTGTATCTTGTTTTTTTCCTTTCTCTTTAACTTCACAACTGTTTTCACTCCTGTGTTTACGTCCTTCTCTTGCCCTTTCTCTTTCACCCCCTGTAGCTGGATCGTCTTTCTCTTCACTCTTTCTACATCACTCCGTGTATCTTGTTCTTTTCCTTTCTCTCTACCTTCGAAACTCTCTTCACTCCTGTGTTTACATCCTTCTCTTGCCCTTTCTCTTTCACCCCCTGTAGCTGGATCGTCTTTCTCTTCACTCTCTTCCTGCCTAATATTTCAACTCTCTTATGTAACTACCTGCACATCAGTGGCATTAACACCTTGCTTGGGGTGAAATGATTAAAAAAAAATTGGCTGGACCTGAAGGAGACTACCACCACCTTTAAATTTATTGTTTTTCATTTTTTTTCACTTTTTTCAGTGGAATCTTATCGATTACACTCTAAATTTTCTGATGGACAAAAAACATTTGTAAAAATTTCAATATTTCAACAATTTAAGGGGGAGGGGCTCAGTTTTTCATCCAACGTTATAGTAAATGAATCCTGTCCAGTTAACTTTTTTGCTTGCGCATATTCAACAACTGAATCCTTTGCAAAATTTTTGAATAAAGCTTTTCTTGGAGTTTCTGAGGAAGATGCCATCGTAAGAACTGAAGAAAACTTGAAAAAGACAAAAACAAGAGCAAGAACTCATTAAAAAAAAAACAAACAAAGGGACCCCTATGTGAGTGGCTTCAAAATGGAGGATCAATTTACTATAATGTTGTATGAGAAAGTGAGCCCCGAATTAAAATTGTTTAAATATTAAATTTTTTTTCAAATTTTTTTGACAATCGTAAACTTTATGTAATAACCGATAAGACTGTGCTGAAAAAAATTTAAAAAAAAAAAAGAAAAACAACAAATTTAAATGTGGTGGTAGACTCCTTCATGTCCGCTAAAAATTATTTTAATATAAAAATGTAATACTAGCACCTTTACCATAAAAATGTATTTTTATACTTTCATAGATTTGTTTTTGTTTGCAGGTTTCACTATTTATCCATAACTGGGACCCTAACAGTGCTACCACCCTGGGTCATGGTGGACCTGGGATCAACAGTGATTAACATGTGGTTCTGTACTTCTTAAAATCTCCAATCTCTCGATTGGAGGAGAGGCCTTTCTGCTGGATATAGTTTATTGCCATCCAAGAAAGGAAGCTGATAAGAATAATTAAAAGAAAATAATCTTAGAATTATTTTGAATTTGTAAAAGTCTTCGAGAACAACCAGCCAGTAATCAACTAGAATAGAAGCTGAATCTAACTGACCAAAAAACTCCCAGGGTAAATTGGTAGGTGGTTTAAATAATAACCTGGGAGATTCCATTCTGTTACAGGCAAGTCTATTCTGTAAGCATTGATTGGCTGATAATTTCAGTGTGTATATTGAGCTCCATAAATATTGAGCACAATATCCACACTCTTGAATGGGCACCTTCCTGCAGGGAGACAAAAAGAGACAGCCATATTGAAAGGTAAGTTATTTGACTTCTACAGAACTTTTGTTTTCATCTTGGTTGAAATAATTGTTAAAAAGAAAACGTTTCAACCAAGTACTCAGGTCATCATCAGGTGTTTATAGATTGGCTGATGTGGAATATCTTGTTGATTATTGCAAAATATCCTGTGAAATCAATTATTGTTCCTTCATGCTGGAATTTGGTACTCACTACCAAATCCAAGGATCGAACTCATGACCACTAGATGATATTAACACACTAACCAACTACTATATCCATTATGCCACCGTCCTGAAGCACTTTAGTGTTGTATTTTTGGAGCCTTTTATATTCAGTGTCAGGTGGATTTTGACAACTGGATTTTGTTAGTGGGTTCGTGCCATTTGTCATAATTTGTATTTATTTCTGAGATGAGTAATTTTCAATGATTCTGGAATTATTTCAAACTTTTATTTTCATTTTGGTTGATAATAAGTGTTACAATAATTGATTTCACAAGATATTTCACAAAAATCAATGAGATATTCCACATCAGCCAATCTATGGAGATCTGATGATGACCAGAGGGTACTTGGTCGAAACGTGTCTATTATACCACCTATATCAATCAAGATGAGAACAAAAGTTCGAAATAATTCGAAGATTATTGAAAATTACTCATCTCAGAAATAAATATAAATTCAATGAAAATGTTTATCAGACTATCAGATTTGCTACTGAACCTGGAATAAATATTTGTGTCATCAGCATAAATGCAGAGTTGGCAACAGAATATTCTCCTCTACTGAACAGACCTTAGTTTTTCAGTTTCTGGAAGAAAGTGCAAAGTCTAGCAGAATTAATGGTTTGAGCAAAGCCAGTACGCTCAAATGCTCAGCCAAGATGACTTGTGACTTTGAGCTATCATGGCCATTGACAGCATCCAAACAGTTCTATCTACTCAAATTCATTTACAAGGTTTGAGTCAACATATGGTATGGTTTACAGGGACTTTCTAACAGTGCTCCCATCTAGGATCACCCTCCCCCCAGGCCAATAACATCAATAAGTAATAGCCTTGAAAAATCAACCATTCTGAGGTTTGAACCTGGGTTTCGTGGTAAGAAATTAATTCTGACCACTTGGCCTTGTGCTCATACATATACACATATACATATACATGTGTGCATATATATATACTAGACTCTCCTGTCATTTTTGACATATGAAAGTCAAGCAGCTGAGTTCTTAGAACCAACAGCCAGGCTACCCACAAATACCATTGGATTATAAAGGTGAAGGCTTGTGCAGAACTGACCATACATTTTGGAAGAACCAAATATAGAGAATTTGTGTACAGTATGCCACATGGTCCCCAAATGATTTTGAATCTGAATCAACAGTTTTCTTTCTCCTATACTGATTGGCACTCAAGTATATAGAATCTGTGACACTGCCACCCAGCTAGCTCGCTGCCACCTGGTCTGGAATTTGTTATGTTGTCGATGACCAGAACCTGAATCAGGGTTGATGCTGTTGAAATGGCACAAGTTATGACAACACTCTCAGGTCGCAAATCTTGAGAGCCTCGTCACAGTAGCTGGTCTTCAAGACATCTATTTCAACAGAGACCTTCTCTGCCCACGCTGTGTTCTTTCAGCTCAGGAAAGTCACATTGAAAACTTGGTAGCCACCTCAAACCAGACCAGACACACATGTACACTTGTGTTGATAAAATAAACACAGCACCAAAAAAAATAAATGAATAAGTTCGACGACGCCTGGATGAGTTACGAAAAAAGTCTTTATATATATATATATATATATATATATATATATATATAACAATAAAAGCAGAATGTACAATCATTGAATTCAATGTTCACAGCAGAATGAAAGATTCATTTAGAATAAACAGAGCTTTCAATTTTCCTAGTTACTTTTAAAACAAAAAGTTATTTCAGGGCTCTTTATCGAAGCTTTACAGAAATAGCCAAAGTGGAGCAAATGGAGGGTATGTAGCAACGGTGGTCGTGGGTTTGTTTGATCTCTTTCGTTCGGCAGCTCTGAAACTTAACTTGGCTCTTTACCAAAGCTTTACGGAAATGGTTGAAGTGGGGCATTCTGGTGATGATAGTAAATTCGTCTTGTCTCCTTCGCTCGGCCATAAAAAAAATCTCCTTTTAGCTAGTTAAACTCTTTCTCAGCTCATTCTGTTTCTATACATCTTCATGTATTCATTTTTTTGTAAATCATTTGCATAACCAACATCAAACATTGCCTGATGAAGAGAATCTATCTCGAAACATAGAAATTTCCATGTCACAATGTATGACTAATTCATAATTATATGATTATATATATATATATATATATATATATATAAACATGTTAGGGAAATTAATGAATTTTAACGAAACTTGGTTATAAACAACCGACAATTTGAAATGAATTGTTTGAACATTATTTTTTATTGATACTCATATTTAAGTAGATATTCTGTTTTTAATTAAACAGTATTATATATTTATATCTACTGGCCTGATTATTTACAATAAATTTTTATTACGAAAATGTGTGTCATTCGGTAGGATTCAAACCTACGACCCCTATCTATATAGGGGAAGCTACCATTTGATCTGGCAACGTTTTAGACCGCTCGACCACGAATGACCTCCAGTCTAAATGAGGCTTTAATCAAGCATATATTAGACATCTTTAAATGCAGAGAGAACATTGAAATCACGCACTGAATAAATATTGATTCTTTTGAGAAAGACAAGAATGCAGTGAATGTATTTATATTTCAGAGTTTCTTATTCAAAATGTCTGAATGATAAGAGCGGCTGAGAAAAACGAAGAAATTTGTAAGTCTAAGGTCAATAATGTCAATAAATGATGAAACTGTACTTAGATTGTAATGCATACAAAGAAATGGCAATGATTTGAAGAAAGAAACACTCTGTGAAAACTCCAATCAAAGGAATCATGTGACTATTCATTGGGTCGCCATTTTTATCTTTTCTGGAACAGGAAGTTCATCAGCAAGTTTCTTTTTGTTTTTTGGTTCAATTGGATGAGATGAGCTTTTATGGAAATAATGTCAGAATCCAGATTATTTCCGAACATGAGTTATTGAAACCAAAACAGTCAAGAAGAATAAACACATGAACAGGTAGTTTAATGGATGAGAGATAGATAGATAGATAGATAGATAGATAGATAGATAAGGAACAGAATTAGATAGATAGATAGATAGATAGAGAGAGGGGGAGATTCCTGACAAGAAGATTCTAAAGATGTCTTTCATCGTTAAAGTCCAGGAAATATCAAGAGAGAAAATTCTTAGTGCATGGAAACCTTACAAAAAGGAGTTGGGTCTCATTCCACATTCTCTTAGAAACAGACGTCTTCTGCAAGTACAAGCAAGAGAAAGGAAAAAAAGGGAATGGTGTATCATTGCTAGAGACAAAGGGGAGGAAGAGCCAGACAGGGTCTTAAGTCCTCTAAAATCTCCAGGACAATTGTCACCAACATTTCCGCTTCTAACAGCTCTAAGGTTGACATCCTTGTGTCATTTTCAACAGTAACAAAGGTGAGTCAAATTTTAGAGAAAATTAAAAAATGCGTTATATGCAAAGCGGAAAAAGAAACCAAAGCCAGGGGAGGGGGTAGTGGCTGGTCTCTCATCCACTACTAAGTTTTCCCCATTATTTAAAAAAGTAATGTAATGGCCCAAGTCTCATGACATAATCATTGTCCCCCACCCCATAAAAATGACCACTCTTAAAAGAAAACTACTCCATCTCCTTTTTCCAGTCCATTCTGTTCCAGCCACACTCGTCTCTGCTCACACTCCACTCCACCCACGTCTATTGAACAGGTGAAGAGGCTCATCCCTTGTTCTCTGTTTAGGATGTGGTTTCCGGCTTTCTCTTTTCCAATCTTCTCACTTTTCTTCTTTTTTTTTTTTCAATTGGAGTAGATAGACTAAACTATTGCCTGATTCACACGCCACCCACGTTTATTGAACAGGTGAAGAGGCCCATCCCTTGTTCCCTGTTTAGGATGTGGTTTCCGGCTTTCTCTTTTCCAATCTTTTCACTCTTACGTAGCCCCCTGTGCATCAGTGGCGGTATCGCCTTGCTCGGGGTGATATGATTAAAAAAAAAATAAAATCAAAAATAAAAGAATAAACAAAACTCATCAAAAAGACAAAGTCCAAAAAACTCTGACAAAGCAGAAAAGCAAAAAAAATTCAAACCACCTTATGGCCGAGGGGAAGATGTCTGTTAAGTATCAGAGTAAAAAAGGCTTTAAACCACTTGAAAAAAATCAAATATCAGCTAAACTTAAAAACATTAAATGTAAAAGACATTAAAGATTCACAGAATTTTCTAGAAGCAAAGAGGATTTTGACAGTTTGAAGAACTGTCAAAAATCAGGCTTTGGTTTGTGGCAGGGACCAACATGCCCATCCGCCACTGGCATATTTTGACAAAAATAACATGAAAAGACTACAATGTGCTGAGAGGCTGTTGCTTTTTGTTCAGCCCTCCCTGTATAGAGCACCAAAATTGACTCTTCCCTTGGATAGTGGTGACCTGTCTCATGATGGCATGGTCAAAAGAGAAATGAGTCTAGATCCAATGGGACAGGCCATCATGTCTGGTCACCTTGGTTCTTTCTGACCAGATTAAGAAGACCTCTGGAAGCCCACCAACATCTGACCCAAATCACCCTTGAGCTGAAATTTCTCGTTCCACGGCACTTGTAATGGGCCTGCTTATGGCTAGCATCAGTGGTCAAAAGGGCCTGTTAGGATCTCTTCCAAACCCACATTGCTTGTGCTAAAGAAGGCAAACAATACACAGGAATGGTACGTCAGGAGTAGAGTGGGAGGGAATCCCCAAGCTGCAAGATCTCAGTCCCAAAGGCAATGGCACTAAGAGTTCTATTCCCAAGGGTTAGACTCTGGCTGGCTACACTGAAAAATTGGACACTAAGTAAAAAATATGACCTGGGATACAAAAGGTTTAAAAAATTAAAAGTAGGAGAGGCAATTGAAGGCCAAACAACAACCTGAGCAAGTGGGGTTGCCGTGTCTATCTGCCTAGGTCTCATTTTCCCCAACAATTCCCCAGTGATTATTTCATAGGACCTAACTCCTCCAAAAATGACCCTCTTAAAAAGCTGCTCATACACAAAGTTCATAATCTCCTGCTAGAAAGGAGATCCCATGCCTCTGCCCTGTATTCCCTATCACACAAGAAAATCTCTCTCTTTCAGTAACTAGTTTACTGACCTCAGCTCCTTTGAATATCTCCCCCTTACAAGGGTGCCTACTCCCTGTGCATTACAGTCTTCCGCTCTTGCTCAATCTTCTTTTCCAATACTGCAGAAAGAAATGAAACAAAAAAGGGAAAAAAATGAAGGAAAAAAAATGAAGGTGAAATTGCCATAGAACACTGGAGAAGATGTCTGCCTCGTCTCTCCAGGATAAATAGAGAGAAAAATTCAATGGCAATTACATAAAGGCATTAAAATATCAACTATCAATCTAGAAGCTTCAGTACAAGGATGTGGCCACCCCTTGGAATTTTTCCAGAAGCAAAGTGTATCCTGTCGTCAATGGTATGAAGAAACAAAGAAAAAAAACCCATTTTACTTAAGGAAGATTCCAGTTTTTTTCACCTCTGCCTTTATAGAGCACTTAAAGTATCTTTTTCGTGGAATATCAGGGGTTTCGTGATTGACGCTCATATTAAAACTGAAGTGAAGGGGGTCAATAGGTTAGATCATTGGTATCTTCACACCGACAATGTTTAAGGTCGAGCCAACTCTAGATGATCTGACAATGTCACTCTTTTTAGCCAGTTTAAATGTCCCAGGCCTGAGGTCAAAGTCTGGAAGGGCAAGACTAGATTGCGATCTTCAGTGCATGGGAGTGGATATATATGCGTTACAAGAGACTTGTTTTGATTTTGGTGATCATGATGTTATACAGTCAAGGAGGATTTGACTTCTCAGCGTATTATGATGGCCATCCTTGGGGAGGTGCTCTTCGCTAGTAAGTCATTCTTTGAAAGCTTGTCTTAGTGGATCCAGCAGACAGGTGTTATTTTGTTGATGCTACCATAAAAAAATCAGGTGTTTCATTTCATTGAGGTTTATGCGTTTAACAACTCTAGAGAATGGACCATTTTTTCTGACAACATCTCAGGACGTAGGTGATCATGGTTCTCCACATCTCCCTATCCCTGGTGGTTCTTAGTACGCTTTCTTCTGTTACACTACTCAAACCCCACGCTGCCATTCACTAGCTCAAGCCCATAAATCTAGAATATAAATGTATAGAAACTAGCATGGCCACAAAAGAGGGATCAGTTTATATATTGATTATAATATAGAATCGATCCCCCATTTTATATCCACGTATTTTTTTTTTTTTATAAATAGTTTGCATATATGTTCTCTTTTGTGCCCTGTCCCTTCAGGACGTAGGTGATCATGGCTTTCCACGTCTCCTTATCCCTGGTGGCTCTTAGCATGTTTTCTCCTGTTACACCTCACAACCCCGATTCAGTCATCCAACTCATCAGGTTCTGTTATTTGCTGCCTTCCCCTGTCTCTCTTTCCTTCTATCTGTCCAGTCAGTATCAGGTTCTCCAGGCTCTCCTTCCTCATTGCGTGTCCCAGGAACTTCAGTTGTCTCTTCCTGATGCTCAGTATCAATTTCCTTTTTGTTGCCATTCTTTCCAACACCTCATCGTTGCTTGCACAATATCCGCAGTATCCTTCTGTATGAGTGATAGTGTGAGTGAATGTCGAACATGAAATTGATTTATTCTAACCTTTCTGTAATGAAATTACTAGAGTCTTTGTCTTCTCCATAGTCGTAGTCATCTTCTGCTTAGTCAAACACGACACTTATGCAAATGAATATAGGCCTTCCTCTCAGTCTGGTCACGCATGTGCACTGCCATTTTTGTGTCTGCTGCCATGACGTTTGCTTCGTCAAACATTCACTCATACATTTGTTACATTTATTAATCTGACATTATTTTTGTCTAGTTAATGGTTATCTTTGCCATGGTTAGACTGTAGTGGTTGCCCGTAATGATACAAGTTTTTTTGTAAGTTGGGTAGATACTTTTTATATCACGAATATTGGGGAATTATTTTTGTTATGTCGTGAGTAAGAATAAAAAACTCAACAACAGGAATAGGTTAATTTGTTGTATTCCATGAAAATAGTATTTACAAAGGTTATTAGTATCCAATACAAGAATAAAGGTTAATCGTCTCAACCGTCGTAAGACGTAGTATGAGCAATGGGTACTTCCGGGTCGTCACCGGAAGTCTACAACTGACTTGTCGATCGGCTGCTCGGCACACTCTCGTCCGTAGATGCCACCATTACTTTACATAGTAATGGAATAGTTCATTATAGCCGAATAGGCGTGGGCGTCCCAACAATTTTGTTTTAGATTTTGATCAACCCAGCCCTTCACAAAGATTGTGCATATGGGGTTAGGCAGGAATTCTTAGAGCAGATATGGCATTATGGTGTTTGCATAAAGTAGGATGACATGTTTTGGTGAAAGACAATATACGAAAGATTTGTTCAGTGGCAATGGCATGCTAAGTTATCGAGATGTCACGTGAAGATTCCTGGTCCCCATTTTGACCTTGTACAATAAATATCAACCATTAGAGTCAGTCTTCAGAATATTCCTTACGGATGTCACGGTGAGTGTCTAAGCATGAGTTTATATTATAACCGCTAGAAAACAAGTTATAATAGTTTCTTTTTTTTACTGGATTATATTTTCTTGCTTTTGGTATTTGCTATTTGAGTTGAAGATCATCCTCTCTCGATCGAGATGTGTGACAATATGATTCTTTTGGTTTTTTTAATTTTTGTGTTTAATAAGTTGGAATTTTCTATATTTTGATTGGGAATATCAGATTTTAATATAAGTTGCAATGTAAATTGTTGCTTTTCTCTGTTGATATTCATTTTTGTTATTTCAGTTGATTTTTTTGGCTCTTGGATTAGCACTGTTCACAGAAATCCTATTTCTCACCAATGAGTTGTTGGGTTCTAATTGTGTTTGTGTAATTTATTTTGATATTTTTTCTAGCATTTTCCGCAATGTTTCTGGCTTCAGGAAAAGTTATATTTCTCTTGTATTCGATTTCAATTATATTTTTTTCTATTTGCAAAGCTTTACATAGACGTGAGTATGCAGAGGGGTTCTCATTATCATTTATGCATTTTATAGCAACTTTACACTTGGTTTCTTGATGATCTGTACCGCGGCATTCTAGTACATCTGTCTTTATGATGGCCAAATCTTTGGCAGTTATGACATCTTAGAGGTCCAGGAATGTAAGTTTCTACTTTTGATAGGTGATATAAGCTATTTTTAAGTTAACTGTCGGACTTTTAGATTAACTTTGTTTTCCTTTAGGGAGCAAGCTGTCAGGTCTGGACTTTTGATTACACCTCAAAATGTGTTTAGATTTTGGTTGTGGATAGCTTTGGATTTTTAAGTCATCAAATGTTGACAATTGGAGGACGTTTTTTGCATATATTTGTTTTTCTACTTGAATTTTTATGTGGATCATCGCTTTTTTTTAAAATAGTTATAGGAGTAATTTGAGAGTACATAATTTTTTTTTACTTGTAAATGGTGATAGTTTATGCATTTTATGGCAACTTTACACTTGGTTTCTTGATGATCTGTACCGCGGCATTCTAGTACATTTGTCTTTATGATGGCCAAACCTTTGGCAGTTACGACATCTTAGAGGTCCGGGAATGTAAGTTTCTACTTTTGATAGGTGATATAACCTATTTTTATTTTATTTGGAGGTTTGGGTGTGTTCAATTTTAATATATATATACATTGGTGTTTATGATTTGGCCATTTCTTTTTAATTTTTTTGGGGGGGTAAGTTTGATTTCTTCTAGGGAGCAAGCTGCCAGGTTTGGATTTTGATTACACCTCAAGATGTGTTTAGACTTTGGTTATGGATAAGTTTTGGTTTTTAAGTTATTAAATGTTGACCATTTGAAGACTTTTTTAGCATGAATTCTTTTCCTATTTGTATTATTAATGCATTGTTTTATGTTTTTTTTTTAACTGACATGGAAGTAATTTGAGAGTATATTGTTTTTTTTCAATTACCAATGGTGATAGTTTTGTCACAAAAGTTTTTTTCAAGTGACTCCATTAATATATATTGAGTAACAGCAATTCTGATTCATTATCAGAACTTGATTCTGATAGGAGTTTTTTCATTTTCTTTGATACCATATTATTTTTTTTTCTTTCATCATCCTAACACCACAGCCTCTTTGGAGTCCTATCATGGGAGATATCTGACGGGGAATCCCATTCACCCAAGCATCCCAGGGATACAAAAATGGTATACTCAGATTTAGCATTTATACGCAGTTACCAATAATTTCTTTTACTCATCGACTCCAGGGAAGTTGAATATAAGTTTTAATTTTTGATGATGCATTTTAGTTATGGCCTGACCGACCATTGTTCTTGCCATCTAGTCAGTCAGTTAAGTGCCATACGTGATACACACTTGGGCAATCATGTCTCGAAAGAGACATGACTGATTGGGCAGAAGGTTATCCTGCAGTAGGTTGCCATTGTTTTCTGCGGTAGACTGGTTGCCGACCAAGGCTCCAGAACCCAATTTGTCCTATTATTTAACCCATAACTGGAAGGCAGAGACAGATTAATACCTTTCCCAAGGGTATTTGCGTGTAAGTGAATGCAATGAATTCAGCTAGAATTCGAAGTCAGCTCCCCGATTTGTCATTCCGAACCAATATCCAATGCACCACAACGCACATCATGTCACAATTTGATTAAATTTGGTTGGTGCGTGTATGTTTTTTTTTGTTTGTGTGCATGTATATATATATATATATATATATATGTATGTTATTATTGTGTGAGTGGTGCGATACTAGTGATTCACATGACTAGCTGATTAATTAAACCGTGTCTCTTTGACCACCCGTTTAGCCGAAGTAAGGGCCAAAGTAGAGTATTGGAATTCAGAAGTAACAGCTGAAGTCTCCAACTACTTGGATCCCATCCTCTGGTATCAAGGGTGGCTACCCCCAGCAAACAGGTGAACTCACTGGACGGGGGAGGGGGTTCTTAACCATTTGCAGAGGTGTAGTAAGCATATTCTAGACACAGCCGACAGGGCGGACGTCTTATTGAAAAATATATTTGTTTACAGCTTGTGTGTGCTTTCCTGTTAACAGTCTTTGTGCTAAAAGCTATTAGATGAAATATTCAATGCTCTTGTGAGTTTTACTTAAATATTTACTTGACTTTACGTTTTTGGTTCATGTCTGTCATCTGAAAGTTTTTGCAAACAACAAAACGAAAGAAAAATCCTATTTAATTATTTATAGAAGATTTGAAAGTTCAAGCAACCAAAAGTTGAGATTTTTATTTCACATACACAAATATCTATCTATATATATATATATATATATATATATATATATATAATCCATCATTGATGCTGAGTAACTGACAGTTACACAAATTTCTGGCTATTGCAATATTGCTGTAGTAATGTTTATTATACTGGGAATACAAGGTGTAACTTAAAACATATAATTGGTATTTAAAATAAACAGGGTTTGCGTGTATGAAAAAAATATATTTTAGAGTTGTGAGTGAAATTTTATATTAATTATAAAGCTCAATTACTTGATTTTAAAAAAATCACCTCATAATTTATATTAAAAATTAACCTATTAGGAAATTAATCTGGATCAACATATATATATATATATATATATATATATATATATATATACTTAACAGATCTGTAGCATTACATATAGCGGGTGTCCATAAACTTTGTGAGAAATTTATAACTATTTGTATATGCAATACACATGGACTTTATGGACATCATATATATATATATTGATTGTTTAATACTTAGTTTTGGGTTCTAATAGGGTTAGACCAGTACACATTTATATTAAAAAGTGTTCTATACAGTTATATGGTAGAACTTTTGAATATTTTCCATTTTTAAACAAGTTATTTCGCTACCCAGGTTTCTACCATGAGTGGTGTCTTTGGACAATTTTTTATAACTAATTTTACCTTTTTTAAAAAGGTAAAATCAGTTATTAAAAATTGCCTGAAGATACCACTCATGGTAGAAACCTGGGTAGCGAAATAACTCATTTAAAAATGGAAAAAAAAAAATATATATATATACATGCACACACACACACACATATATATATATATATATATATATATATATATAACGCAAAATGAAGATTAACAAAATGGTTTAACAACTGACATATTGAAATTATTTGTTTGAACATTTTAATTGAGACTCGTATTTGAGTAGATATTCTGTTTTTAATTAAATACTGTTTGATAAAAAACAGAATATCTATTCAAATATGAGTATTGATTAAAAATAATATTCAAACAAATAATTTCATATATATATATATATATATATATATATATATTTTAAGAGACAAGAAGAAAAACTCTACTTAACTGAGGCATTTCATCCTCTAGGGAACTTTATCAGGGCATTGTAGGATTTATTATGCTGCATGTGTTTATACACACAAACGTGAGGATGTCATTCGTTTATCAACACTTATAAATATGAAAACATTCATGAATGTTCATCACATGCTTGAAAGGTGGTCAAAACATGTGAAAAAACACATATGCATGTATAGCCAATATATATTGTTTGAATTATCATTCTAATAGAAAAATTCTTCAAGTTCACGCAAGAATTCATAAACAACATTAGTTTCAATTTTCGTTGGATTTCTCATCATTTTGGAGGTTTTGGTTTTTGTAATAAGTAATTAGAGTTCAAATTCCAGTTGAATCCATTGTATTCACTTACGCGCAAATACCCTTGGGAAAGGTATTAATCTGTCTCTTCCTTCCAGTTATGGGTTAAATAGCAGGACAGATTGGGTTCTATAGCATTGGTCGGCAACCAGTCTACCGCAGAAAGCAATGGCAACCTACTGCGGGATAATCTTCTGCCCAGTCAGTCATGTCTCTTTCGAGACATGATCACCCAAGCGTATTTCATATATGGCACTTAACTGACTGAATTAGCTTAATAAAAAAAATGTTTATAAGGAACTTCTATTTGTCTTTCACAAAACCTTTATAAATGAAAAGTATATATATATATATATTTATATATAGTGTATCGATGCAGCGAATAATTTTCTAAACATATACTGTTAAATATAAGAGACAATGAATGTCTATTATGTTTAATCATGAGCCGTTCTAAACGTCATATTTTGGCTTTAATTTCATTTGAAAATAAAGACAAAAATTCTCCAACATGTGTTACTGTCCTTATAACCTTTCTGAAGATGGCTCATGTGAGCCAAAAGCTTAGAACCAGCTTAATAAAAAAATTATCCAAATGTTGGAGAATTTTTGTCTTTATTTTCAATTGAAATTAAAGACAAAATACGATGTTTAAAGACAGATGATTTTAAAATTTTTTTAAAATCCACTGAGACATGTTAATTGAGGTTTGATTTCACTGGTCAGATATGTGACACATATAATAAAACAATGGATGAATATTTTAAATGTAGAGGAAAAACTTCAGTCTGTTTAAATGTGTGTGCCACGTATAATAAAAAAACAAACAAAATGCTTATTATGAATGTAAGTATATGTATGCAAAAACAATGTGAATTTTTTAAAAACTGTGAAAAAAATGTTAATTATTTAATAATTTAAAAATTGTTTAAATCATTCGTCATTAAAAAATCTCTGAAGATGTTTGTCAAAGTGAAACATGTTAGATTAAAGACACTTTTTTCTTACTTGTTTTTTACTTATTAGTAATTTATTAACAATCTTTAGGGCTCTTTTGTCCAACATCTCATCAGGAGAAAATCGTTGAAATCACAAATTAAATGAAAAAACAGCAACGAAAATGAAGAGAAAAAAGGGGGGAATGCTAAAATAAATGTACATATAAATATGTATTTATAATGAGGGGAGGAGAAATGATGTGTAAATAATTATCGAGGAACAGCTAAAATAAATAAATAAATTTTTTTTTTAATCATATCACCCCGAGCAAGGCGATAATGCCACTGATGCGCAGGGGGCTACGTAAGAGTGAAAAGATTGGAAAAGAGAAAACCGGAAACCACATCCTAAACAGGGAACAAGAGATGAGCTTCTTCACCTGTTCAATAGACGTGGGTGGAGTGTGAACCGGGCAATAGTTTAGTCTATCTACTCCAATTGTTTAGTCTATCAAATACATATATATATATATATATACACACACACACAAAGAATTTGTCTCTTTAATTGAGCAGATTTATGCCAATTTCGAAGCTTCATAAGAACATTTATGATGTTCTCACTCGTCAGGGACATTTGCTGTTAGGTTCTGATTATAAGTTGTCATTTTTGTGAGAGTAGTTTTGTTTGTGATTAGTTGATTTTTCTTTTTCTTTGTCCTTTTTTAATGTGTAGTTGTTTGATTCATTTTTATTTCTATTTTATTGCTTGCTTTTGGTACACACAAATGGGCATTTATTTAATCTTTTAGATTGGGTTGAGCTCTTTTGTTGTAGTGACCTCTTTTATTGGGTTGACCTTTTTTGTAACGTGTTGCTGAGTTTTCCCATGGAGTTTATTTTTATATCTATATATTTAGGAATGGATTCTTCATTTAAAAATCCAAAATATTTTAGTTCATTGCTTAAATGTTATTGTTAATGGATATACACATATCTGAGTTGATGTGCTGTTATTATTCATTTGTTAAACAGTGTATTTATTTATTTTCATTTGCTGGCCTGAATATTCAAGAAATCTTGTCAGAATTATTCAAACCTGTGTCCACAAGCCAGTAGATAGATATCTAAACTTATATAATAAATGGAACTTTGTGTGTGTGTGTGTGTGTGTGTGTGTGTGTGTGCGTGTCCATTACCTATAGACTCTGAAACAGCTGAACTGATTTTCTTGAAAATTTACACAGTTGTACTTTAAGCGTCTGCGAGTGTTCCTAGCTAGGTTTTGTGTCAAGCTACCCCCAATAAATATCAAAAATCAATAATCAAGAAAATCGGGTTATAGAAGAAGTGGTCCGATTTTAATCAAATTTGATAGACTTATAGACAAAGACATAAGAAACGATATTCAGAAGTTTCAAGGTTGCAGTTCTTACAATAGTGCAGAAAATTGATAATATATATTTATATATAAAAGGCAAGATGTTTGTGTCTGTATTTTTTTCAGCCCTTTTATTTGAGCTGTTGCTTTGGGTTTGGCTCTAAGTAGCTATAATTGTAGTTCTTAGTCTCAGCCATGGTACCATTTACTCAGAGGACTTATTTTGTTTTCAAAATTCAGTTTACAATGAAAAAAACTTATTTGATATCAATACCAGGAAATCAAAATTTGATTTACATCCATTCATTTTTCTTTCAGTCTACGGTTTCGCTTTAACTGGAAACAACTATTGCTTTTTAGTCTTTCATGCCAACGTCCAAAGAGTTTGAGCTCCAGGACCATGGATTAGTTTTAAAGCTTTCATTACACCCAAGCAAAGCCAGGCTATACTGTTAAATAAATATGCTGTTTAATAAAAAATTAAAAACAGAACATCTACTCAAACCTGTGTATCCATTAAAAATAATGTTTAAGCAATAAATTAATATATACATTGCCACACAAAAGTTTACGACAAATTACAAAAAATGTTTTACCAGTATTTCTAATGCAGTTTCATTAATTTAAATTTTACTGCTCATAGAACATATATTTAGATTTTCAGTCAAACAATTATATTTTTAGAAAAACTTTACAAAAGTATGCCACAAAGAAAAACCGATAATTAGCAACTAGAATGCTCGAGATAAATTTTATGATTACTTTTAGGACTTATTAAAAGTATTGTGTTATTCGTTCTCTGTCAATCATTCTTTAAACAATATGGGAAAAAACAAAATAATTGATCAAGACATCCATAAACGTATTGTTGATCTTCATACAAATGTACATGGTTATAGAAAAATATCTAGTCAGTTGAATGTGCCATTGATTTCAGTTTGTCATTGCAAGACATGTCATTCCATTTTTCTTAAAAAAAAAAAAGCTCTGGTCACCCTAGTAGTCGGATCATTTGTATAGAACTCCCAATCATCTTGACTGACATTTCCTATTGTTATGGGGAAACACATCTATTCCTCAGATAATGGAATCTCTCTCCTATAATATTATATATTATATATAAGAGTTAACAGGAAGTTCTTGGAGATGTTCATGGGAGTCCTTTAGACTTCTATTGGAGTTTAGTAGAACTACCAGGCAGTTGATATTAGTCGGCAGTTAGCTGAATACTAAGGAGCCAGCTTTCAGTGAAAAATTACCAATTTCCTACAATTTTGGATGCATCAATACGATTAGCAACCGACATAGCACAATTATAACCTTCAGTGCGAAAACTACTCTACAACAACAATGTTTCTGTGATTCTTTCACGACACCCTTATAATGCTTCCTTGGCTTACAGACTGGTTGCTTTCCATTAGCAAACTCTATTTTACTTAGATACATGTTTATATACTTGGTTTATTAATTTACTTTCTAATTTCTAAGTTAACAACCTTTCTCTTTTCAAGAAAATATGAAATACAGTGGCATGCAAAAGTTTATGATACATTACAAAAAATGTTTTTCCAGCAGTTCTAATGCAGTTACACTAATTAAAATTTTACTGCTTGTAGAGCATATATTTAGGTATTCAATCAAATGATCAGATTTTTTTTTTTTAAATTCAAAAAAGTATCCCACGAAGAAAAACCAATATCTTGGAGTAGATTGTTCTCGTTCCATGAACCATGCCACCACCGAATGTCTCAGTTATTTCCTTTTAATTCAATTCTCTAATTTTTTTGTCAACCACTGCTGTAGCCAGGTGTTGAACTCTGAACTCTTTGGATCAATCGCAGGATCCAACCAAATTTTATCCACTAAGTCTTGTATAAAAATGGAGATGTTATGCAATGTTTTGGCATGTGTTTATCGTTGGTTGTAATGGTAGTAAATGTAGATAAGTGAAACATTCAAAAGTAGCATGTCTCATGTAATATGATCAATGAACAAATAAAGGGTTCAGTTCGAAATTTCATTCCCCTGAAGAAGTTTGGAGCACACAACAGTCGAAACGTTGTGAATATAGCAACAGGGTTGAGAAAAACAGTTTGAAAAAGATAGATAATAATGAAAATCAATCTAATTAACACCTCACCTCAGAAATATAGACAGAATTATCTACGATTTTAATGCTCATGACAAGTGTCTGACAAATGAAAAGTGAGCAAAAAAAAAATCGAAAAATACCAGAGTTTGTGTTATTCTTTGTGTTATTCTCTCTTTGTTGTGGAGTAGTTTTTGCACTGAAGGTTATAATCGTGCTATGTCGGTTGCTAATCGACTTAATGTACCCAAAATGTTAGGAACTTGGTAATCTTCCACTGAAAGCTGATTCCTTAGTATTCGGCTAACTGCC